>CABFWO010000075.1:315157-325276 GCA_902155825.1 Timema genevievae
TATATATATATATATATATATATATATATAGGGCGCTAAACCAAAGAACGGCCAAACGATGATATTTTTGCTCAATCCTATGATTGGACTTTTTAAAATTACTAAAATCCCGAATTTCTATTCAATTTTGGGCTTTGGCCATCCCAAAACAGCCAATCCTAGGATTTTGCTGTTACTAAACGACAAAAGCTTGAAATAACATTTTAGTTCGTTTCTCGACCAGACTGAGCAGACAGGTGGCGCGCGCACAATTTTGAGCAACCCCATGAATTTAAGAGGGCAAGCGGATCTCATTGATATGCAAACAGAACCAGGCAGAGATTATAAATTTATTTTATATTACCTATACCACCTGACCAAATTGGTTCTTTTGAAGACTAACCTAACCTAACCTAACCTAACCTAATGACTGTGTTTTCAACTTTGGTCCTTTAGTAATTGTGCAATCCTAGGTTTGGCTGTTTTGAGACGGCCAAAGCCCGAAATTGAATATAACTTCGGGCTTTTAGTCATTTTAAAACGTCTAATCTTAGGATTGAGCAAAAAATTCCGTCCATTGGCCGTTTTCGGACTTTGCATCCAACATATATATGGTATGTGTATATGTATATATGTATATGTATATATGTATATGTATATATGTATATGTATATATGTATATGTATATATGTATATGTATATATATAACATACTAACTACACTAATATAGTAGGATGTATTATATATACATACTAACTACTATAGATATATGAGGAAGTTGGAGCAAAAGATGAAAACCCTCATAGGTTATATGGGATATTTTCACTATTTAAACGTCTCTAAACTCTATAAATTTAAGATGTAATAAATAAATAAAATATTCGTTGATACAGTGTTAGCTATCCTCACAGTATCGACTGACTATAAAAACCACTTTTAATTCAAGAGGTAAGATACCAAAAATTCACGCTAAAACATTTTTTCATAAAATGAGGGTTATTTTGTTTTTACCCCGACCCTTATATATATATATATACATATATATATATAATGTAGGCTAAATATAGAAAATGGGACGATACTATCGATACTATTGTTTCCCGCTATGATCATTAATCTTAGGGTAGGGATGAGGAAACAAGCATTTTAGAGGTAATCTACCCACAATTGCGTGGAAGGAGAGTAAGAAACAATTTAGGGAAAAAACCACCCTCAGTATACTATAACGGGATACGATCCCTAATCTCCCTGTCATCAGCAAGCCAGTATAACACGAGAGTGACGCCTTAGACTATGCGGCTACTGAAACGGGTACTCCAACATTAATAGATAAAATCTGGATTGCCTGATGATTTGGAAGATAGGTTTGAATCTCGGTCATGTTAACTACAACCTAATTTCATAGCTGAGGGAACTGCAGGTCTTATGGAGAAAAGATTTATCTTCGCTCTCTCTCTGGTACAAGTTGCCAAATCTTCTAGCTTTCGGTTGTTGGAATGTGAGGGGGGAGGGTTTACTTGGAAATCCCTCATTGTAAACAATGCAGCATGGGGTGGTTGGGGGGTTCAATTGACAGGTAAAAGCATTTCCTATCGGTATACAGCCTTTTCTAGAAACATTACCTATTTCCACAATCGTAATTTTTTCAAGATTGAAGTTTATTAACGTTTCTCTATTCCCTCCGTAATTATGCTTAAAATATTTTATGTATAAAGCTTTTTTTCCTCATAATTAATATACAAACAAATATATTACAACATGCATTTTATAAACATTATATAAACTATAGTTCCACAACCTTACTGTAAAAATACAAAACACGCAACCAACACATACAGATACACACCAAATCTTAACGTGATCAATAACACATATTATTATACACAGAGTACTTATAAAATATGAGTGTTTATTTAGTCAATGTTTTTGAGCTAGCTATTAGGAACACGATAAACAGACTGCTGTAACTTTACGACTGTGCTGGAGGAAGAAGCACCAATTAGTGGCAACAACGACAGCCCAGCATTGCCAAATTTGATATACATTCGAAGGAAGACTCATCACGGAAAACAAAAGAATGACAACGCTGTTGCTCAATAGTAAGCATGCAGTTCCCTCAGCAATGAAATTAGGTGTAAGGATTATTTTACTAAATGGATCCTCACTCTCCTTCCACACAATTACGGGGTACATTTCCTCTAAAATTATACCTTATTATACCCAGCATTTGCGTGGAGGTAGAGTGTAAAACCACCCTCAGTACACCAAACCGAGGATTTAAACTTGATATCTCCGTCACCAGCAATCTAGTCTAGAGCGAGAGTAGCGTTTTAGACCACGTGGCCACCGAAGCGGGTAATTAGGATAGTTAACTTATGCGTATAACCCAAACTGATACTAAGGTATTGGGAGCGAGGGATTGGGGGAAATGTTACATTACCAAAATTTAATTTAGTGCTCGTTTTTTTAGAAGCCCCCTTGATCTGAGAATTATGGTCGAGCGTTAGATTAAAAAAAAACATTGAAAAATTGGAATTTAAGTAGGAACCTACTACAGGTTAACTCAGTTTGTTTGAAAATGTTTAAGTTATAAAAAATGTATTAATAGACACATAAACAGATATAAGTGATGTGCCTTTCATATACACTGAAAGGTAGCAGGTTTTAATGGTTCCAATATGACACTGATTATAAAATGTGATCATAGTGTAATCCGTCAAGGTAAGACTTTTACCTTTCAGGTTTAATGGCGTGAACTTATTTGAATTTTTTCTATTAATATGAATCATCAAGTATCTGCCTTTATTGAAATATTTTTAATAAGCTCTCATTCAATTGTATATATATCCTGATTTTAAAATGATCGAAGCCAACATTTTTGGTTGTCATCTATATCAGAGTAATCTACTTTTAAAACGGCTGCAGTGGCTTATTGGTATTCACACCAAACAGTGATGGCTTCTATATCCCTTCCCCTTGTAAGTAGAAAAAAAAAACCCCACCAAGATTTCGAGTCTGTATTTCTCACGTAAAACCCAATTTACTTTTTCCTCCTTCTAGGAATCAAACATATTGAGTTTGAATCTCAAGAAACTTCCCACCAGAAGATTCCCTCAGGGAATGTACCTTAAGTTGTGAGCTAACTTTTCTTCCCAGTTCCTTCTCTACCAACACAAACTAGGGTTGTTTCCACTCCCTCCCCCTCAATCCCCCTTATCAGATTTCCAGAAACCCAGAATCGCTTAGGAGGAAAATTTAGATCAAAAGGATCCCATCTTTGTATGTTTACACAGAACGTTTACAGTCAAAGAATAATTATTTTAAAAAAAAGTTTGTATTCCTTTTTTTTTTTGGATTAAATAATTAGTTTTGTTTGAGTGAAAAAGATAAATATTACAAGATTGTGGAATTTTTTATATAATTCTAAGAGAACTTTCAAATCTTTAAAACATTATATAACCTACCTTTTGAAATAAATAACTTAACATTTTAAACCATATGTGATAAATCGAATAAATAAATGATGCGATTTAAAGTAGAACCAGAGCTAGCAACTTTGTTTTTCTAAAAAGGAGCGACTGGCCAGTTCTGTTATATATATATATATATATGTTTTATATATATATATATATGTTTTATATATATATATATATATAACAGAACTGGCCAGTCGCTCCTGTTATATATATATATATATGTTTTATATATATATATAACAGAACTTGCCAGTCGCTCCTGTTATATATATATATATGTTTTATATATATATATGTTATTTATATATATATATATAAACTGGTCAGATCCGTTTATATATATATATATATCTGACCAGTATAAGTATAAAAGACAATGATATTATGATTACTATTAATTAGCACCGCGTCTTACTACCCACTCGGGTTATACACTTAAGTACTAATTACACTAATGGATTAGGAATTTATAAGGTTGAATTTAGAGGAAGTGAGCCCGCATTTGAGTGACGAGAGAGTGGAAAGCCATTTAGAAAAAAACCATCCCCATTTCACCCGACCGAGGCTCGAACCTCGATCTCCTCGTCCTCGGTGGTCTGGCTCAACACAACTGGTACGTTAGCCAACTACGCCACCGAGGTGGGTGACGTAGTGAAAGATGGATAATATATATATATATATATATATATATTTCAACGCGTCTTACTATCTGTTTAGGTTATACGCATGTATGATAAGTTACCCTAAATGGAGTAGTGTTGAGGAAGGAAGCATTTTAGAGGTAACCTGCAAGCGTTTGCGTGGAAGGAGAGTGGGAAACCATTTAGGAAAAACCACCCTTAATAGACCAAACCGGGATTCGAACTCCGAACTCCACGTAAAATATCAGTTCATTAAGGTCATTTGAGCATCAAAATTTAATTGCACACTTTTAACAAGTGTATATTTATAAGCTATATAATAGTGATTCAATTATTTCTAATCAATACAGATCACAAGTTATAAAGCTATGCTCAAGCTCTAAGCTATGATCAATATTACAAACCAAATTGCTACTCTCAACTTTTCGTCAAAATGACTTTAAGGGTTCTGGTCTGATGCGTAAACTCTAATTTTATCTCCGTAAGTCTTTGAGATATGAAATTACTTATCATTGCAAACATGTTGATCTATTTATAATAAACATCTTTTACTTGAAATATATTTTTATAAAACAAAAGTTCTCAAGCTATACACCGTCCAAATTCTAGTCTGAGATATTGATGGACGTTTCATGACCCCCCGAACCTTAAAAAGTGTTTTTTTGCAACGCCGTCTGTCTAACCCTAAAATTAATAGAAGTTTACTAAAGGGTGAAAGAGAAAAACTCAATTTTCTCAAAATCGGCTATAGCGATTCTATCTCTCTCATTTTAGACTCAATAGTCAATAATTTAATATTTAATGGATCAAAATTTATAAAAGAAAAATTTAATAGCAATACAATAACCATAAGATAGTAAAATGACGAAAATTTTAAACGGAAGTCAAAATTTTAATACGAAGTGTTGACCCTTGGGGACCCAATATAGATATTTCGTATTGATCCAAATATACAAAATGAAGACGTTAGTTTTTAAAAATAAAATTATGAAATTTAAAACCACGAATAAAAAATTGTTTACGTATTTCTAGCGCAATTTGTTCTCGTGTTTGCTATTGTATAGGCCTATTATATTACGAATTTTGAGAAATATCTCCATTTCTAAAAAATAGAGCGAGAAAGTTCGTGTGGAGTTCCGTACCATTTATTTTTATTTATAAGTGCCCTGATGGATTCATTTTCAGCTAATATTGATTAATAATTATTTAAGTGAATCTTAGTGAATAAATTACAAGCTAAATTTTTTATTGGGCCTATTGATTATTTTAGACACGGTAAAGTACACTCCATTTATCTTGAAAAATGAAAGTCCTACCATGATTGATCACATTCTTGCCCTATCATATTTAAGGGAGTTAAGGGGTGTGGGTTGAAAGGGGATGTGAGAAACATTTTTTCGACTGAAATAACTAAAATATTGCTCCAGTAGAAACAGAGAGTTTAGTTGTTTTTTTTTCAAATGGTGATATTAGCAGTTTTTTTAAAATCTCTCATGAACATGAGTTGTGCCATTGACAGATAAAAATATAGATAATTATTAAGTTTTGTCTGATACAGCTAGTAAAGGTAAAATTCATTAATAAAGAAGCCTGCCTTGGTGGCCACATGGTCTAGGGCGCTACTCTCGAAATAGACTGGACTGCCAATGACGGGAAGATCGTGGTTGAATCCCGTTAGGATGTCTGAGGGTGGTTTTCCTAAATGGTTTCTCACTCATTATTCACGAAAATTCGGGTACACTTCCTATATATTCCACCTTCCACATCATTAACTAATTAGTGTCATTGGAACATAAGCGTACAACCCAATTTGTTAGTAATACATGGTGCTAAAATAAAAAATAAATATCAAAATAATAAAATAATGGTACAAGTGTTGACTATTTGTGCTGAGATCAAACTACGCTTGTTTACCTTCCCACGAATTTAGAAGAGGAAGTCAAACCAAAATATTTACTCTGAAAAAGCCAGGGTTAATTTTAACAGCCATTTTGTGTATTTCATTTAAATGTTTGTCACTAAACGGAAATTATATGCGTACGAGTCTCTGTTGCTACTGAAACAACAGAAATCAATTACCGTTTTGGGCTTATGAATGGGTATTGGATGTCCAAAAAACTATGACCATGTTAAAAGTGGAATCCCATTTACTGTATTTAATTTTTTTTAGTTTTTGGTTATTACGTTAAGCATGAAGGATTAGTTTATTTATCATCCCTACATACCTTATAAAACATACATAACATGCATACCACATATACAATGTATTACATACATTACATACATATCATGCATAACATACACTACATACATAAAATACATACATTACATTAATACATTCATTGCATACATAACATATATAATACATACATTACATATATTACATACAAAACATACATAACATACATATCATGCATAACATGCATATCATGCATAACATGCATAACATACATAACATACATAACATACATAACATACATAGCAAACATAACATACATAGCATGCATAACACGCATAACATACATAAAATGCATAACATACATACATACATATACATATATACATGCATAAACATATATACATACATAAATAGATTCATTGCATGCATAACATATATATAATACATACATTACATACATACTTACATATATTACATACAAAACATACATACATACATATATTATGTAGTTTCAACTGCTACTATTTTCATATTACTTTTTATTAAATTGAATTAATTGAATTAATATAAATAATAAAAACAAAATTAATTTCAATAACTCTAATAAGACCAAATGTAAGGCCTAATTGTTAATGAAAATGTGGTTTTGTTAAAATGTTTGGTAAGTGGCCAAAAAGGACTATTTTAGTGGCTACCATGATGCTGTTTCCTTCTTGAAGAGAGTTCTTTTGATGTTTTATATTTTATCGATTAATGTTATAGCTAAATTGAATCAATTTCAGTAACTTTTTAATATTACAAGTGGAAAATTACTCAAAATTTTATCGTGAAAATGTAACTTCCTTTCAAAATTTGGTTAAAGACAAAAACAGTTTTTCAGTAACAACCTTGATGGAATGATCCTACTTCATTTTATGGTTGATCTCTTTGAGTTTAAATGTTATAATGGACAGGGCACAACGCAAATCTTCTGAGGATTGAGGCAATTCTTTGCTTTTAGTCTTGATCTCCATCAGACCAGAAAATCCTGGTTCATAGAAGTATTTTATTGGGAAAAGGAGAAGAATATTTTTCATCTTCCCCGATATTTAATCGGCTTTTCCTTGAAATGGCTCCAAAATTCCAAGTACAGGAGGGTTCCAAAGCCTTATTTTTAACACCGTTGCTATTGTCATGATTGTATTAATTCTTCAATATACACCAGTTTGATGAGGTGTATGTAGTTGTAAAATTTAATAATATTTGATAATTTCTTTTGAGACAATCCCGTGTCCTTCAGAATCACCCTTGCGACCCTCATTTGGATCACGACCCTGGGTTTTGGAACCACTGCCCTCCGTAAGAGATCGATTCCACACTAACAGATTGCACTGTCTACAAAGTCCTTATTCTTTATTCCTTAGTCCTTATAACTCCGTAGAAGTGACTCGACTTTAACTTTCTAAGGACTAGTCAATACGGACTTTTAAGGACTACTAATCACAGCAAAGTAATCAATCATGCGCGTGCAGCGATGGCGTTATCATTGCAATCACACTAATTAGATCATGTTTTAAATATATTATTTGTGACCACTTAACCTACCTTTCAAAATAATGTAGCCTATCATAAACTTTTTATCAAAATATGTTGTGTAGTTACTTGTGTCAATAATTGTTCAGCTGTGATATCGTATCACAGATGGCGTTTACTTGCGACTAGCACTAAAAATTTCCTTTCCAAGAGTTTAACTTGACTTTGTTTCCAACGTTCTCATTGGTTGGTACGGTCACGTGATTACGGATACGGACTTAATAACCATTAGGATGAGGAGCTCAAGGACTCTATAGATGGGGCTTTATTTCCCTGTGTATAGAGTGTAAGATATATCCTCAAAGCACCACGCTTGGGTGAATAAATCCGAATTATATCTTTTTAAGAGTATCTACTAAATTAACTCGAGCAAATGCGTTGCGGTGACGCAAGTGACCTCTGCGCGCCTCACGCTATTTTCACCTCGCGTCATGAAGAGTTGTCTTCTTCCAGACGACCTGCCGGTGAGGACTTCTTAACTTGAAGTTACGAGGGTTAAATCTTCAGAGAGGTTTGGAAGAAGAAGGGGGAGAATGGGGTCAGGGGGGAGTATACGTGGTTTGATGGCGCTGGGAAGTATATAGAAGTGTACCTACGGTTCAGGTTACCTTGAGCCACAAGTATAGAACCTCAACGCCGGGCACACGTACAAAGACGTTAGTCTCGTCTAGTCTGGGTTTACAGTGACGGAGAGGTCAGAGTTCGAATCCAGATCAGGTGTACTAAAATTGGTTGTTTTTTATAATAATTTCATTCCTTCACGCAGATGGTGGTAAACGTCCTCAATATTGTCATTTTTATGGACATAGTGGCACTAAATAATAAACATTTTAAATGAAGATTAACAGGTGTCATTAAATTCCGAAACACTCTTTACATATATTCAATAACTGTTGAAGTAACCATGTAAATAAAATTAAACTAAATACTTCTACTGGAGCAATATTTTATCCATTTTGGTCCCAAAAAAAGTTGCTATAAAAACTGAAAACATAACACGCCTTAAACTAGCGTTACCCACTTCCCCACCTTAAGTAATTCCTCACAATCTTTATTGGTCAACAGGGAGCATATTAGAGTAGACAGGAGGTTCCAAATGCTAAAACAAATTATACATCCTAAGCTCTAAAAAAATTAAACTAAATAATATATTAGCCTTTATATGTAAAGTTGAAAATAAAATACCCGCATTAGTAGGCACGTGGGTTAAGGCACCCTTCTGGTTTATTTGTCTGGTGATAGGAAGGTCAGAGTTTCAAATATCAGCTAGATGTTTTATTCAAATGAATTTAACCATTATCACCCCAAAAATTCTTGTACATATTCTATAAATTCTACCTTACTCAACCCTACCAACGAGTTGTAGGACTTGGTGAAATTAAAATATAATACGAAGAAAATAAATTCTACCCCCACAGACTTTCTCTCGCTTTTCTCTTAAAATAGAAATTTTCTAAAAAATAGTAAGATTCATGAAACTAAATAATAGGTATGTACATGGTTGTAAAAACACTACATCGAAGATCATAAATTATAATCAAGGCCTCGATACGAATTTTAATCAAAATCGTGAGAGCCAATTTTGATAAAATTGATTTTTTTCTCTTTTCACTCTTTATTAAACTACTCTTAATTTTATGGTTAGACTGACACACAGACGGATGACGTTGAAAAAAACACTTTTTTGGGTTCGGGGGGTCATGAAACATCGACAACCATCAATACCTAGGTTTGGTAATTTTTTTTTACGGTCGCAATACTTGACCTAAGTGTTCGAAAAGTTAAAAAATATATATTTGCGTTTAGCTTGAAAATTATTGTTTTTATAAAAATATGTTTCAAATAAAATATTTTTAATATAATTAGACCTGCATACTTGAAATAATAAGTAATTTCATATCTCAAAGAGTTACGGAGATATGATAATAAATAATATACGCATCAGACCGGAACCCTTAAAGTCATTTTGCTGAAATATTGAGAATAGCCATTTTGTTTGTAATATTTATAAATGTTTAGAAATGTAATTTAATCAAAATCGTAAGAGCCAATTTTGAGAAAATCGATTTTTTCTCTTTTGGTCCTTCAGTAAACTACATTTAGTTTTGGGGTTAGATATCAAATTCCAAAAATTCCTCCGGGCAACCCTATAAAAACCCTTGATACCAAGTTTTAGTCCTATCAGTAAAATAGTTTAAGCTCTAGTCCGAGGTATAGACAGATAGACAGACAAAAATTCAAAAACAACTTTATCGGATTCGGCGGGTGGGGG
>CABFWO010000075.1:325384-347686 GCA_902155825.1 Timema genevievae
GGGGGGGTCATGAAACGTCGAAATTCATCAAAATCTCGAGTTCGATTGTTTTGACGATCACAATACTTTCTCTACCTGTAAGATAACGAGAAAGTAAAAATTGATAAAAGAAAGCATAAGAATCAAATTCATTTTCAAAGAACTGAATTAAAAAGAATTTATATTTGATTATAGCTCAGAAATTATTGGCTTTATAAAAATATATTTCAAACAAAAGGATTGTATATTCAATATTACCACAACTTTACAATGATAAGATATTTCGTATCTCAAATAGTTGCGGAGAAATAATAAAAATTAGAAAATTTCCCTCATAATATTTAATCAAAATCAGAGCCAATTTTGAGTAAATCAATTTTTTATCTATTCTTCCCTTCAGTAAACTATTCTTAAATATAGGGCTGGACATCTAGTTCCAAAGAACCCTCGGGGGACCTTATTAAGACCTCAGACAACAAGTTATAGCCCGATGTGTAAAATAGTTTCTGCCTTATCCCGAGGTACAGAGAGAGAGAGAGACAGGCGGCATTGCGAAAACCCCTTTTTTGGTTTCAGGGGGCTGTGAAACTTCAACATTTATCAAAATATTGAGCTCGAATTTTTTGACGATCACAATACTTTCCCTTCGAGGTGTCGAGAGAAAGTAAAAGAGTGTAGTTATGATTTTAAAAACATCCATACAAAATGAATAAAGTCCATAAATAATATGTATTCTCCTAATATATTGCAAATGCAATGCATGATGGGCTCAACATATTCACCGGCTTTAGTAGCCAGAGGTTAAGTTAGTAAAGCAACGTCTCATGATAAAATACTCCTTTAGGATGGTGCAAATAAAACCTAAAAATAACAAGAAGGGCAGAATTACTCCATGTTGAACCTCATATTCATATTTTTTATTATTTTTTTTTCTGCCGAGAGGAGTATGATCATTTGTAACCTTCACACTGATGAAAACAGTGTTGGCTGAGACACCCCACAACATTTTCAAATTTACCTACATAAAAGTATGGTTACATTTTCTTCATAACAAGTATACCAATTTATCATATTTTCTGTTTGATTATATGTCAGTTCATTTATTTTTATTTTTAAATATTAGCTTTATTTTTAGTGATTGCTAGGGAGCTTTTTTTTTTACAAAATAACAAAAAGTAAAATTACAACTTAACGGATATAAATAACAGAAAAGCAAACGTTTATATTTAAAAAAAACTTAAAGTGAGTACGTGATTTTAGTAAATGAATGAATATTATTTTTTCACCAATATATAATAAATTGTTGGTATTAGATGGAATAAATTTTCTTTAAATGTGTACCAAATTTTGAAATGAATTATTGTTTTTTGTTTTTGTAGTTCGTGGAAGGCGAGTTGGAAACCATTTAATAATTTTAAAAAAATCCTCAGTAGGCCCGACCGGGATTTGAATCTTAGTCTCCCCGTCAATGTAAATCCAGTTTAACATTATAGTGATGCGTTAAAACATGCGATCACCGATGTGGGCTATAGTTTTATATTAAATGAGGAATGTGTTAAAATAAAATATGTTAAATAGAACTACGTTTAACATTTATATTTGAAATTTTGCTTTGTTTATTTATTTCTTAAGTTTTTATATAAAACCAAACCTATGCTATTTTCAACTGAACGTACTTTTTATATTTTCACACGAGATATCTAGAACGCATCATCGCACAAAGCACCGCAATCCTCTTTAAAATCCTCTATAAACCAATTTTAAAGCAAGAAATATTGCGTAGGTTGGAGAATAAACAAGAGAGACAGAGCGAAGGAAAGAAGCTCACGAAAATACCAAATCTTTCTTTCCTCAACATAGCTATCCGTTTTCTTTCCCTAAGCGCTCCTATAATCGATGTTAAGAACATGGATAAAGCAATAACGTTGCATTGAAAGAGGGACACGTTGTTTGTTATGGAGATTCGCGGTGTATTTAAGACGTAGACGGCATGTCTGAACTTACTCCAGACATTCATTAAACTACTGTGATAGCCAAAATGAGCTTATATCCTCGTAATGCTCATTCTCATAAAAATACAAAATTAATCAAAAGTGTCTCGATTTTAATTTTTTTTTTGCGACACGTCCTACTACTATTCCTGTGACTAATCCTAATGTCTATACTTTTTTTAAGCACCACTTCTTACTACCCGTTCTGGTTGTATAAACCTTTGCCCTTATTACGCTAATAGGTTAGGAATGAGAAAGGTTGAATTTAGCGAAAGTATACTAGCATTTGCATAGCAAAATTAGGGAAAACCACCCTCGGTACACCCGACCGGGATCGAACCCTGATCTCCCCATCATCGGCAGTCCAGAATATTGGGGTCTGTGATTCTTTAGACCATGTGGCCACCAAAGTGGGTCACATGTTTGTGCTAATATAAATAGTAATTAGGAATATAAGAGTTGAGAAGAAATGCAGCCTCATTTGCATGAAAGTAAAGTGTAAAATCATTTCGGAAAACACCCTCAATGCATCTGGCTGGGATTCTAAACTATAACCTGACATCAGCAGAAAAACAAACCAGCATAGGTGGATACCTCAGTTCGTCTTACCACCAAATTGGGTCTTTAATTTACAACTAGATACATAAATGCTGATTTATTTTCATTATGTTTTGGACATACATGGAATTTTAACACCTGGAACCTTATATCAATAAAATACTCTTACCTACCCTCAATTTAGCATACTTTTGTTCTTTAAAGGTTGCAGGCAAATATTTAACGGTAACAGACACGACAGAGCTACAACTTATTGAAAAATATAATACTCTGATTATGCTTTAATTCATTTGCTGTATTGTAAATCTAGCAATTCTCACTTAACAAAGCTAGAGTCAGAAGTTAGATATCTATGTCATCTGAATTTATTTTAAATTTTAATTCTTTAACATCATGTCTTACTTCCCGTTTGGGCTATACGCTCACGTACTAACTAGGCTAATAATGTTATAGGTGTTAGGGGGTTATATGTATAGGATATGTAACAGAATTTGCGTGAAGAGATAGTGAAAAACTATTTTTGAAAAACCACCCACCAGAACATCCAACCAAGATTCGAACCTCGAGCCTCCCGTAATCAGCAGTCTAGTATTTTGCGAGAGTATTTTGTTCAGACCATGCGGCCACCGAAGCTATTTTTTTTAACTGTTATAGCTATTTACAAAATTAATACAATATTTCGTTACGTAAGTCTATCTGTTGGTGTTTAAGAAACGTTATACAGTGTGAAGTAATTTTAACATTTGATATAACTATAGATAGGATGCTCAAATACTATATTCCTCCAATCCTATGGTATTCGACAGATTTGAAATTCGTAAAAATCTCAAAAAATCATTTAAAATACAACTGTAAATACCTTGAAGTTAAATAAGAGCGCCAATCAATTATTGTTAAAAAGAATTATATAGAATTGTGAAGTTGTGAGCATAACAAAATCACAAAAAAATATTTTACTAATATAAATGATTTACCAAAAAAAAAAGTATTAATTTTGATGTGTATAGTGCAATAGATATAAAAAAAACAAAATAGTATTTGTCAAGGACACCAAGCCTATAATAAACTTTTTTTTAATTTGACTTTAAATATTTTCACTTTAACTAAAATTATAATACACCTTTAAAAATTCAAATTTGGCTTCTAGATTTGTATGAAAACTTAATATTCGGATTTAAGATTCGAATTCGAGAAATATGGGATTCAACCAATCCCTAGATTTAGCCCACTTCAGTGAATGACTGATCCAAGAAGTCAATCTTACAATCCTCACTGACTGTTCTCTTATTTTCTCCACGCAAATGAGAGAATATTATTTCCTAAAACAAAAATTCCTTCTTACCCACTTTGGTGGCCGCATGGTCTAACGCACTGCCGATGATGAGTATATCAAGGTTCGAATCTCGGTCTGGTGTACTGAGAGTGTTTACCAATCTCCCTCCACGCAAATGTGGGGACACTTATTTTAAATATAATCTTCCTAATCCTTAAAACCATTAGCGTAATTACTACATAAAATTAGGCCTATAACCTTAATGGGTAGTAAAACGGTGCAAAAAAAATCCCCCATTTGTTATGTCATGTGTTTGAAATGTGTTTTCTATATGATGACGAAAAAATAATATATATTTTATAAGAGTACCTTGACTTATAGATTTTAAATACAATTATGCCAAATATGTCCGATAAATTAGATAATCAGATATATAAGGAAGTAAAAAATTTCAATTAGGTGATCGCATATGACCAAACCCTCTCTCACTTCTACCAACCCCAACCACGGATCTGCCACCCCTCACGAACTACTCGTGGATTTAATATAAACTAAAATAAGTGCACAAAACAATCTGGCGATAGTTTGTATTTTATTTCGATGGATCATATGACCTTAATTGAAAATATAAAATATTTCTACTTACCATCGGTTATTGAGTAAAGCTAACCACTAAAATGCATACGAAGCAAATTGGTTTTGAGATGGGGTGACAAAAAAGCTCATATAAATAAAAATTAAGTACAAATGATTGGATTAATTTGGTCAGCAAAAACTATATCATGGGTAAAGTATTTTAAAATCTAATAAGAACAATAATATTACCGGTTGTTCTCTATGGATGTGAAACGTGGTCTCTTACCTTATATGATTAAAAACAATTCAGAATGTTCGAAAACAAGGTGCTTAGGAAAAAAGGAGGAAGTTACATAATGATGAGATACATACCCTCTACTCATCACAAAACATTGCTAGGATAATCAAGTCTTGTAAATAACGGTGGGCAGGACATGCAGCGCGAATGGGAGAATTATTTAAAACCTTGTTCAGGGTACTGAATGGCAAACTCAAAGGTAAGAGACTGAATATAACTAGTTCAATATAGGTATAGGCGGTACAGTTTTGTAAGTGTGGCAATGAACTTTCGAGTTCCTTCATAATGCCATGGAATAAGTAAGTCATAAGTAGTTAAATAATAATCACAGAAGTCATAAGTAGTTCTGTGATTATTATTTAAGAAACATAATTTTTCTGATGAACTATTTATAAAATCTAAGTACTCACTCTGAATAAAGAGTATACATTATAGATTGTACAGTATTATATTTGGGGATGTATTTATGGATTGAGAACAAAATAAAAGCTCACCACTGATTTAAAATGCAAACATTCCTCTTTGGAATTTAATAATAAAACATTTGGATTTACGCTTTTTATACTTGAGTTATAATAAAATGTATGGGTGGCTGAAGAATTACAACCAAACTAACAGACTATGTTCCAAGCATTTTCCGCTAAAACTTTTTTTTGCTACTTCTTTTGAAAGCAATCCCGAGAAAACTAGTCAGGAATAAAAAAGATTTAAAATTCGAAGAATAAGTACTTTGCCTCGTGTGTGAAGGATTCAGGCGACTTTTTTGCTGAGAGTCCACAGTTACACTTACAATTAAGAGTTATATGTATGGTTGCTATCCACATAGGTGATCACGTAGGTTTAACATCAAGTTCATCTAGTCTGGTTGTTCGGTAACAAAGAGGTTTTGGAGCTCAAATACTGATCTGATATACTGAGGGTGGTATTCATGCATTGTTACCCATTTCGTGTAAAAAAATTTAGTACAGTTTCTTACTACCTATTTGAGTTATACGCTTACGTACTAATTACGTTAGGGGTTAAAGGTAATAGGAAGGTTATATCTATATGAAGTGCCCCCATTTGCGTGGTGGGAGAGTATAAAACGATGTTGAAAAAAACTTCAGTACACCCAACCAAGATTCAAACATCGATATCTCCATCACCGGCATTTAATTCCATTGTGAGTGTAGTGCTTTAGACCACGCGGCCACCAAAGCTAGTATTAGGGTGATTAAATGTAGTTACTAAATAATAGGGTAAATTGTTGTAATTAAACTCACTCGATGCTCTAAATGATATAAATAAAACATCCTACTTAGGGCCGGTCTTATGACTCCTGGATAAATATTAATTTGGTCGATAAATATTTTTATCTGGTCGATAAGTTAAAAGTGCGTCTTGACTGCCAGATAAATGGATTTATACATCACATTTTTATCAGGAGGTTTAAGTACCTAATATCTTTTATCTGAAAGTTAAAATGGGCGTGGCCATAGTGATGCGTTGTTTTTCATGGGGTTTCGCCTTTCAGAATCTGTTTTTAGGTTAAAATCTTGGTTCGAGTGTTTAGTAGGCACAGACCTAGATTATACTAACTATATATAAAGTTAGAACATTTAATTTACACTTTTAAAAAACTGGCATGCTATTTGTAGAGTTATAGCTATATAAGAACAAATTATTTAAATGTGAGTACAATAAATGAAATATTGTATCAAACTATTGACCACATTTTGGCAGACACCGAAACTAGTACTTGCAATACAACCTAGTTTCTGTGCCCACGTGACGCCATCTGTTTCCCCACACTCGTTTAGCCGCCATTATTTAACAAATTGTTCAGTGTTGTAGCCACTAGCCAAGTTGTAGCGGTAGCAGCAGGGTCTATACCAATGCACGCACCAGTAATAACAGTACCAACCTTGCGTTTTCTGCATAAAAATATATTTATCTTACAGATAGCTATCCGGCAGATAAATTCCTTTCATAATGGGCGTATAGTATTAAAGTGGTTGATAACCTTCATCTGGTTGCTAGCTATCCCCTCCCAATAGCAATATCCATCCGGTAGTCATAAGACCGGCCTTTAGTGGTAATATTTAAAGGAAATCTAGATTAAAACAAACTACATTATCGACTTATACGCTCCTTCTATTTTGGATGAAATAATCTCTATATCCAAATAAAATATTGCGTGCATTAATGGCGGGACTGTAGTTTTATGGGATTAGTCTGTTAATGCTCCACGTAAAATGTTGACATTTATTAAGGTATAAAATATTATGAAATGTACTTTTTATTAATCATTTATAGACTTTTTCTAAAAGTACATTTTCATGGGCATATAAAAGTGTTTTATTTTCAAAAGAAAACTAGGTATAGCGAAAATGCTGCTAATACACATAACCTGTAAGTGAATTAATATAGTAATAATAATTGTAATAATATTTATTAGTATAGTCACTATCACCATTCTAGTGCTGCGTTTGACAGTTTAGGCCATCGACAATATTATTATTTACAGTCATGTTAAGCTCTAAATAACCCAAAACAACTCCAACCCAATTCCCCCCTTGATTTCATAGTTTGTCAGGAATCAAATATTAGGTTAGAAAAAAACCTTGTTGTCTTCTGCCAAAGATCCTCAACAAGTAGTACCACTGGTATTATTTCCCTTCCTCTTAATAAGTCCACGAGGTGACCTGGTGGTCTAGGGGCAACGTGTCAGACTTCCGTGCTGAGAGTCTGGGGTTCAATTCTCAGTCCCAGCACTGATTTATCTGATTGCCAAACCTTTCATTCACCTCTGACAAGATGTGTATTAATCACAACTTGTGAATGTGTTGAATGGCAGCCCTCCACCGTGGTTCGGATCCCACGTTAAACTGTAGGTCCTCTATTTCATCTCACAATCACCCTACCATTACACATTAGTGTAAGTGCGTATAACCCGAACGGATAGTAAGAGGCGGTGCTAATAATAATAATATTACATCTATAGGCTCAGCTATAACATCGAATCACAAGAATTCCAGATTTAGCTTACATCTATCCTTATAAGACTTATTTATTTGGAAAAGTGCTCATAATTTACAGGCAATAGGTGATGGAACATTATATAAATATTTATTTTCCAAATTATTGTACTAAGGCAAATTAAATGATTTTTTTTTAAGAATTTTAAATATATCATTAGATAATTTATTTACATTAGAAGGTAAACTTGAAATTTAATTTTACGTAATTTGCGTCTTGCATTTGTCTGGGCTATCTACATAATTTAAACTAATGAACTAACGATGAAAAAGGTGTACTTTATAATATAAGGTCTAGCCATAGTAACGTGGAAGTATATAGGGGAGTTATTTATAGAAACAAAACAATTAAGTACTACACCCAACCAATATTTTAAACTCTCCCTTTGAGTCTATATGAGACTAATGTATTTTCCCCTCAGCCCCACCCATAGGATTAATCTTAAGTTTAACATATTTATTTATAAAAAAGAGCGTGACTAAAGTACCAGTGGTGTGAAATAAATATGATCACAGTTTTTTTTTAATCCAATGAATTTTTTTTACAAATATTTTAAACATACATTAAGAAACAAAACAATCCTCCACTTTCTTCGAAGAAGGAAAAAAACATTACCTTAAATCGATTTGGAATACGTGAAACTCATCTAAAAAAAAATCGCGGGTTTCCCATTCAAAGTGTTTGCAAATTGATCGAGGGATATTTGGATATCTTGTGATTGTATGTTGGCATGTCTTGGGGAAAGAGGGAGAGGCTCTAATACCGTAAATCGTTGGTAGAAGCGAAAGGGTAGTTGGAATGTTAAAGGGTTTTCGACGGGTGTGAGTGGAGAAGATCGTACAGAGGGTATCGTATAAGTTAGCAATAGTCGTAAAGTGTCGATCTTTATGGCTGGGTTCGGACAAAGCCACCTCTCTTAAGGGAAGACAACAGTGGATAGGGCGAGGGGGTGAAGGCCCCACAACTCAAAGTATTGCAATCGTACCCCCAACAACAGAGAATACGTGATAATATTGCCCACAAAATAATATTGGTTCTACAAGACACTAAGCCTGTGGCAGACCATTTAAGGGGGAGTTTTCAATCTATGAAGATTCTATTTCACAAACGATAAACCATTAAATTAGACACACTATTACGCTTCAATTTTTAAAAAAAACACATCAAAATTGCGTTTTTCCTAAATGAATGATTCATTTGACAATCACTTATAGGAAGGCTTTTTTTTTTTGTTAGCACAGCGTCTTATTACCTGTTCATGTTATACACGCATATATACTAATTACGCTAGTGAGTTAGGGATGAGGAAGGTTGAATTATGAAGAAAGTGTACCCATATTTGCTCAGAGAAATAGAGTTGAAAACCATTTTGTATAAATCATCCTCAGTAAACCTGACTGGGATTCGAACCCCGATCTCCCTCTCATCACCAGTCTAGTCTATTATGAAAGTGACGCCTTAGACCATGCGGCCTACAAATCAGGTTTATGGATTAGTGATGAGGAAGATAGAATGTAAATTAAGTGTAGCGATATTTTCGTGGAGAGAGAAAGAGAGAGAGAGAGAGAGAGTAAGAGTAAAAGAGTGGGAAACAATTTAGGAAACACCACTTAATCATTATTAGAACCCATACCTCACCACCAACAGCCAATCAGGCTAAATAAGTATTGTATTTAGTAGGTGTGACTAATGGTGTGACTTTTAACATTTNCCAAGATTTATTATATGATGATCTAACTCAACTTAATTGAAAAGTTGTATAGCGACGATTCCACGATGTAACGTTTGGTTATAGTTTTAACATATCTAATCCGTACAAATGAAACTTGTCACATATTAGAATATGTTTACTTTCACGTGTATTAACACTGCTGAGTATTATATTTTGTGTAAATTAAAGTTTTTTTAAAAGGGTAAAACACGTAAATGTCATATTCCGACCTAAAAATAACTTATTGAATCATACTTATAATTTAAAAAAATAGTGTATAGTCAGACCATAAAAATTGAATTGGGCTTTGAGTACAGTTAAAAATATGTTTACAGTTCCACCTTCTCTTCGTTCATCACCAAAGTTTATTTAAATGGCGACCACTGACGTTTATGCAGGAATGACAGTGACGCAGCATGCTTTGGAGCACGCAGTCTATCTACGACACTACCAGGGTAGCATACAAAATTGAAAATAAATTATGAAATATCTACACACTTGCGTGAAGGAAGTGTGTAAACCCATTTCGCTTAAAACCAAACTTAGTACACTGATGCGAGAGTGATGCTTTAGAACATTCGATCACTGAAGCGAGTGACTTTTTTTATTGAAAATCTGTTAACTTGTATGTGATAATCCAAAAATAAGATGCTTTTTTATAAATAATTAAAATATGTATCGTGAATAACTATAAACTGCTGTCGAAATAAATTGTCGTTTTCTGAAATTGCGCCCTCTCTTGTGAATATTTTTGAAATTTGAAAGTTTTTGTCACATCCTTGGTGTATAAGCTTTTATTTTTTTTAAATATGTAAATTAGTTTAGCAGCAATGAGGGAATCATTGTCTAAAGGAATTGCTTCACACCTACTTCGGTGGCTACATGGTTTAAGACATTTGAAGGCCGCATCGCATGTCACTTAATTTTCTTCGTAAAGCTGCACTCTTCTTATACAGTAAATTTTGCCATAATTATAAATATATAGTTTAACTAATTATAAATTAATACATTTTTAGTAACCCATTAAGGAAAAGCGATTTTTTTTTAGTTTATAGTTTTTCCTTTTTATTCAATGAGGACACATTTCAATTTGTTTATATATGTTTATGCTCAATAGAGGAACACTTGTTTTTAAGGTATAAATCATAAAATATCCTATATAAAGAATCTTTTCGCTTTTACTTGAATTTGTCCTCAATGGAGCTTGGTTCATTTTTAAATTCAACTGTAGATATGTATTTTACAAGCATACTTAAAATATATACATATAACTATGTAATAATTGGTATAAAATCTCTCAAGAATGAAGTTTAAAAACTAAACGTATCAAGAGTTGATAAAACACTTCCTTTTATTACATTGTAGGAAAAACAATTGGAGTTTGATAGTTTATAATTTATGAATTATGAAGAGACATAATTGATATAATATGTGAAAAGGCCTCACCAAATACTCAAAAGTCAACATTCAACCTAAGGACCGTAATTTCCCCCATCCCTGATCCAAGGTGTTAACTTGCAATCGACTAGACTGCTAATAATGGGAATATCGGGGGTTCAAATCTAAGTCGGGTGTATGAAGGGTGTTTTATCCACTCTCCCTCTACGCTAATGTGGATACGCTTCCTTTAATTTCAACCTTCCTCATCCCTAACCCATCATCTTAATAATTATAAATGCCTCTTACCCGGATGGGTGCTAAAACGCTGTTTTTAAATGAATAAAAAATTGCTTCACGTTTAAAGAAATATTGATAACCACTGGGATTAAAGCCTGCTAAAAAATGCAAAAAGAAAATTATGTTTAAGGCTATAAGAATATTTTACCCAGTGAAGGGGGAAAATAATAATTTACAGAGCCCACATTATTAAAGGGCTGTTTCTTTTGAGGTGAATTCGTTCACCAGTGCTTGTTATGAAATGCACTCGACCATTACTTAATATTTCTCAAAGTAACTCCATTCGTTTGTGTTCTTTCCAAATAGGAAAAACTTCAAAGAAACCATTGTGTATTCGATTGAAATAATCTTTAAGACTGAGAAGACTTTAAATGATATAACAATACTTGCTGCACCAGATTAATATCTTTGGAATGTTATTCAAGTATTCAGTGAACACAAACACAATTTTTTTTGCTTTTTTTTTACGTTCTCAGAAACAGAAATATTATTCAGAGGTGAGTCTTACTATTAATATTATTTTTATCAAATTGAAATCTAAAACAACTAAAATTATCTATGCAATAATAATTATGGCTAAAAAATTGTAACGACAATAGAATTAGTATTGTCATGGGTGTTTATTATTAATATAACTCTTTTATTTTTTACTTTCTTTTGACACCTTGGAGAGAAAGTGTTGTGATCGTCAAAAAACCAAACTCAAGATTTTGATCAAATATGTCCACGTTTCATGACCCCATGAAACCAAAAAAGTTGTTTTCGCAATGCTATCTGTCTGTCTGTTTGTCTGTCTTTACCTCGTCGATTGGGCTAAAACTTGCTATCTGAGGTTTTTATGAGGTCCTCTCGAGGGTTTTTTTGGAATTAGATTCAAATTTGGAAACGTAATTTTTCAAAATCAGTCTTCACTTTAATAACCTCAAATGGGGATTTTTTTTAAAAACCTACATTCTTATCCATCATGGAAAATATTCCCCCGATATCTGTTTTATACAAAAATTTAAAGCTATTTTCCAAAAAAACTAAAATTCTCTAACATTTGTCATTAGTAAAATACCCTTAAACAAGATTTTCCAAAAAAAAAGTTATAATTGTTATTTTAAATGCCAAATACACCACATATACCTATTTTAAACGAAATATAAAAATATTTAGTTGAAAAATTGACAATTTTCAAAAATTAGTAGGCTACCCCTAATTTGAGGGCTAGAGCCAAAATGAAAAATCCCGTGGAAGTGAGATCATATTACATCTAGTCAGTATCAGTTTATATCAATAAAAATTAGTTAAGACTTTGTAAGTTAAGAAACTTGATAAAACTATCTTTTAGTTACATTCTAATGGTAAATAAGGGAACAACAGCATGTACAGTTCAATTTTCATTAGAAGAACGTTTGATGACACTCCCAGGAAAAAGCCCAACTTTGGACAGTCATGCGGGACTTTCTCACTCTTGCTGATAGGACAATGTTTCATAAAAAGAAAAAACTAAGATCTCTTTGACACTGCATTGAGTTGCATAGCATGTGAACGCTACTAGATACCATATGCAAAGGTCGCCAGATACACTAGGAGAATGTCAATGAATTGAATATGCATACGACGACTTGGGGATATAAACAGCTCAAGTACAGGTAACATTAATTTATTTTATTTAAATTTATAAATGACATTTGAACATGGGAATCAAACCATGAACCAGATATCAATTTTTCATTTTAAAGCCTATGTTACTTAGATTTTATTATAACCGTAGTTAACAAATATGATAGCTTGGTTATTTAATCAATTTTGATTTTTTTTTCAACGTATGTCATATTCGACCGTGAGAGATGCAGTATCTAACTCAGTTGCTTTGTATGTAGACTTTTAGCCGCGGACTGTGGTAACAGAAGGTTTCTTAAGTTATATCCTGTAGGTTGTTTACACGTCATACGCAGGTGACCTGGTGGTCTAGGGGTAAGGTGTTAGATTTTTGTGCTGGGGGTCCGGGGTTCAATCCTCGGTCCCAGCAGAGATTTATCTGATTGCCAGTATTTGAAACCCCGATCTCCCCGTCATCGGAAGTCCAGCCTGTTGCGAGAGTGACGCCTTAGATTATTTGACCACTGAAATTGGTAATATAAGGAAAGTTGTCTAGGAGAAGTGTACCCATATTATGGGGAAGAGAGGATTGGAAAAATCCCAGTGAACACAAAGTGTCTAAAGGTGAAATAGAGAATTATATATGAATATTGTATCTTATCCACGTTGTGTTTACTTTCTCCTTGTTCATCGTTTGTTAGTTACATTGCCGTCAAGGACGTTGCCTACCTGTGACGTCACAGCCCGTCAAGGTAGGATATCCCATGAATTTACGTTTTACTCAGAGAGTTTTAAAGTTATAACTTCAAAACGAAAACCATAAATTCTTAAATAATTTAAAAAATAGTCCTACAGTGTCATAAAAGGATTATTTTCATCTCCAAGTTTTTTTTTGTAAAAGTATTTTTATAATAAATCCTCTACGACTTAGACTATTTGTCTTGGTCACGAAAAAGGCTTGTAGGAATCCTTCTGTCAGGATGTAGATTAAAAATGTCCTTGGTAGCATATGTATATCTAGAATAGGAAACAAGAAAAGGGTAAAATTAAAAAGAAAGTCAATGTTTAAAAGGAGCAAATATTAAAGTGACTGTGTAAACTCGCCAGAGGAAGAGGGAAAGGGTTATCAGCACATAAACAAGAAACCTCTCAGGGTGAACTTCTCATTTTCTTTCCTCTCTTTCTATATCGTACATTAGCGTTTAAGTATGATAGTGCTTAAACTGCTTAGATGCGTCAAGTTAAGATGAAACCCGCTTCGCGAAATAGCTTCTAAGTCTCCAAATAGGCAACGTTGTCATTGAACGACAGCGATGGGATCGTAAGCGTTGGCTGGTATACGAGCCCAGGTCCTCCTGACCAGACAGGCGTACCCCAATAACTGTCCGAGCTGTCCATTCACACATCTGCAATCAGTCGACCGCGAACAGGAGACAAGTATATTACCCGCACAATGTAACAATACGTCATATGGCTTAGTAATCCAATTATAGATCCACAATGAGCAATTACTTTTTCATATCGTCCTCTTTTTTTAAACCTTTTAGTGAGAGTTGATCAAGAAATGTTTGTATGACCCGGAAAGATGGATATTATTAATTTAAAAAAAAAGTATGACCCTCTTAGATAGCCGCATCGTCTAAAACATCACGCTCACGATATACTAAACTGCCTATGATAGGGAGATTGGGGTTTGATCCAGGTCGGATGTAGTGAGGATGGTTTTTCCGTAATTTTTTTTTAAATCTCCCTCTACGAAAATGCGGATGTACTTCATCTAAATTTCATTTTCCTCATCCATAGCACGTTAGAGTAACTAGTATATAGGCGTATAGCCTGAACATATAGTAAGACGTTGTGCTAGAAAAAAATGTGATAAGGATAATATAATAATTAATGGTAAAATATTGACTTAAACATAGTTTTTTTGAATCTAGCCCTGTATTTAAACGTGAAGTGATTCCTTTTAACATTGAAACTCAGAGTTTTACGCAACCAATTTTCATCATTATAAACCACTCTCAGTACGCACAACCGGGACTCGAACCTTAATCTCCCTAACATTATTATTATTACTATCACCGCGTCTTACTACCCGTTCGGGTTGTACACACTTATGCTAATGCGTAAGTGTAATGGTAGGGTGATAGTGAGATGAAATGGAGGACCTACAGTTAAACGTGGAATCCAAACCACGGTGGAGGCCTGGCATTCCTCACATTCACAAGTTGTGATTAATACACTTCTCTTCAGAATCTCTTTGTTAACGGCACTCTAGTCAAACACGAGAATGACGCCTTAGGCGATGCGATGGCCGAAGCAGGTCACAAATATGTAAAATGAGAATTCGCAGTTTCAGAAACTGAAATATTTATAAATGGCAACTTATCGAGCTCCACCAGCAAACATATTTTTATTTTATTTTTTGTTCAAACAAATGACTTTATTTCAAAGATTATTATATTTTCACATTTTCAATGGAGATTCCACAATTTAAGGAAAACTCCCAAAGTTATATTGAATTGATTTAAAATTTATTTTTTTAAATTAATTCCTATAAATCGAAGATACGTTGGAACCATACGAATCCTGAGATTACATTCATAAAAGCTAAAGGAACCATTTGACAGATATTATTGTAAAATTGATGCATGATAAGCCCAAAAGGCCAGCTAATTACCATTAAAGGTTCACTTTTATATGAATAAATATTTATTCTGCTATTTTCGGTTGATTTTGACCTTTCTCAAAAAATGTTAAAGCATATCATTAAAATCAGTGGGTCTAATTGAGCTGTTGTGTTAATTTTTAAAGATCATTCAGAAATAATTTGACCAATTTTATTCAAAAGTTTCTGTAAGCTGGCAGAAATGCATTCTAGTTTAAACATAGAGAATATTAAAAAAATCCTAATTACCTTAATCAAAAGATGCATCTTTAGATTTTTACAATAAAACTCATAATGACTATTATTGTTAAAATCTAAGAAAACCTAAAAAAAGATAACATTACTTGAATACAAAAAGTACGACCTGATAGATGACGTAAAAACAATGTTGAAACCATATACCCAAATAATTTTGTACACAAAAGATATTTATTTATTTGAGGTATTTAATGCGCACTTTCTAAACCAGCTGCTTATATCAGAACACGAGAATTTTCTATGCGCGAGAGAGTAAGGTCTTAACAATTTTGCCGGAAAAGCGTTTTCACACAACTTCCAGGGTTCTTTTTACATGCTACAATCGACATGGCTTTACTTCACCTCCGAAGGAAGTTGTGCTACGTATTTTTATCGCTCAAGAAAAATCCAACCCACGAACATTAGGTCCTGAGGCGAGCCCTTTATGCCAAGACCACTGAGGTCGACCCCTATTTATAAATAATATTATATCTTCATTATTAAAAATAATAATATACAATATTCTTGAAGGTTTTTATAAACTACATCTTTTTTATTTTGAAGGCAATCCGTAAAGAAAATGTCACCGCCCTTCTTTATTGGCGTTGAAATTTATTCCTTTGCTCAGCCTCGACTATATCACACTACGCAATAAACGTCTAGAAGAGTATCGATAAAAGGAAAGTAGTTACGTAAGAATAATATCCACCCACCCCCCACCAAACAACCCTCCTTCCTACCCCTAAAAAAACGAAGTAAGCTTCTAGAAACACTGACCGAAAATCAAAGTGATCACCCAGAAAAAAATATATATATTTTACATAAACTGGCGTCCTTTCGAGTTTCAAAGGTCTCAAGCAGCTTTGTCGTAAATCTTCCTCTGTCGCAATATCGAGAACGGGAACAACTCCCCCCTTCCCGAAACACCCCTTGAACCTCCCAAAACACCCCTTGTACCCTTTACATCCTCTAGTCACCAACCCTCTCTTACCCCCAAAGTTCTAAACCGCTACCCGCTTCGCGTTGTAATATTGGATAAAAAAAAACATTCCCATGCACACATACCAAAAAAATAAGATCACCAAAAAATCATTCAAAATTCTTGTTTCTAAACACGGCCAAAAACTCAATCCACTATACTTTGTCATAAGTATTGTACCGTATCATTTATTGCAATATTTGTTCTTCTTAATAAAAATGTATAGGTTATGTCCATATTTACGTAAGCCCATCGGGGTAAAAAAAAATTGTGGAAAGATATGATGATAAAGTCACGTTTTATGTATCGATGGAAAATGTACAAACTTTCAAGGGAGATGTTAACATAAAATAACTTTAAAGTTTTTTTTATTAGTTTACTTAGGAGTTGGTGGATTATATTTTCCCTTTTTTTTTTTTTTTTTTTTTTTTTTTTTTTTTTTTTTTTTTTTTTTTTTTTTTTTTTTTTTTTTTTTTTTTTTTTTTTTTTTTTTTTTTTTTTTTTTTTTTTTTTTTTTTTTTTTTTTTTTTTTTTTTTTTTTTTTTTTTTTTTTTTTTTTTTTTTTTTTTTTTTTTTTTTTTTTTTTTTTTTTTTTTTTTTTTTTTTTTTTTTTTTTTTTTTTTTTTTTTTTTTTTTTTTTTTTTTTTTTTTTTTTTTTTTTTTTTTTTTTTTTTTTTTTTTTTTTTTTTTTTTTTTTTTTTTTTTTTTTTTTTTTTTTTTTTTTTTTTTTTTTTTTTTTTTTTTTTTTTTTTTTTTTTTTTTTTTTTTTTTTTTTTTTTTTTTTTTTTTTTTTTTTTTTTTTTTTTTTTTTTTTTTTTTTTTTTTTTTTTTTTTTTTTTTTTTTTTTTTTTTTTTTACTGCTTTCAAAGTAAGTCATGAAAACTAAGTTAACGTATCATTTAATTTAAAATAGAATTTAAAACTTTTTTGTTTAGAAAAAAATGGAGAGCTTTCTAAAGCGAACAATTATTTCCAAAAAATATTTTGAAACAGTGACTTTTAGGTAACATTCTAAGAAAGAAAATATAAAAGGGGGCCGGAGGAAGAATATACATGAAATAAGTTGACTGAGAGATTATTAAAACTCGACTAAAAGCAAATAAATAACAAACTCAGGTTCCAGCTCTACGATGTTCTAGATACTTTTTAACGAGATGTTACTTTATTAAAAATCTATTTTTAAAAATGAAGGAAGCTTCAGTCCTTTGTACACATTCTCTCGGTGAATGCTTTTTCACAACTTTATGTGATTTAGTTTTGGAATTGATACATATCAACAGTACAATGTTCAAAGGGTGGGCCTTTAATCAAATACAAACACATTTAATTGCTGCATATATTTATAGCATTTACTTTATTGTTTGTTATTTTATAGGTGTTAGTAATAAGGGTACAGGGGGAAAATGGGGAAATTTAATGTTAACGTAAATTTAGCTATTGCTGCCATCTGTTAGACAATAAGAGCTTTAATAACATTACTAGGTATTATTGGACCATATTCCATTACATATTTTTTCATTACTAATCATTACACAAATTTCCCTTTTAGTTTTAGAATCTTCTATAGTATTAATTCAACCAAATGTTTTTGCTCTATTAAGAACTTGAGCACTTAAGATTAAGTTTAGAGGAGATATCTCTCATATTTAAATAAATTTAAAAATAAAGTAGTTGCTGGGCTCCTAATGGAGTTTGAATATAAAAATTGTTGTCTTAGATGTTCCACCTTTTTTTATCCTTTACTCTTTATATCAAAAGAGTGACAGTTGCAGATCATATGACTTGACGTATGAATACATGAAAGTAAATCTAATGAATGTTGTAGCTGACAGATAAGTCACTTACTTTTAAATTTGGAATGTATATTTGGACTACAGGACAAACAAAATAAAAACACATGTGTTTAGTAGTAAGAAACATACTTTATTTATCTACTAAATGTATAATCTGTTATGGTTTGCCAGTGACCTCTATATCGAGTTTCGAACCCTGTATGAGTGTTTTTCGGGACCTTTTATTTAAACTTTTTCCAAAGTTACCTCCACGAAATATGAGTATATATCCTCTAAATTCAACCCTCTTCATCCAAATTTAAGAAAATAGTAAATTTTACCATTACAATTATTTATTTTTTTCATACTTATATATTAACTAGCAGTTTTACCCACTCTTCGCACGTTTAAGCAGTACTAAAATTATATAAAATTAGAACGTTCAATATCCGGCTGCCCTTTTTTTGTAGCAATGGCAATCACAAACCTACCATGGTAATTAATAAATTTATTTCAACAAATTGAGCTTACAAACTTTAATAACGCAATATTTATTTACGTAGGCACGATTTTAAAATAGGGTTGACGGACTAATATACATTGTTACAGAAATATCTCAGTAAAAAGATAATAACAGCTCACCAAAGAGCATAAATAAATAAAATACTTTGTTTCAAAAACCTATTGAATAATAAGTACCATAGTTTTTCAAAGAGAATCGTGTCTTATGAAACTATGTCACTAAATTTTTTAATTTAAATTGTTATACTACTGCTTGATAGGTGCTAATTTATACTTTTTTTTAGCTTTGCTATCGGTACGGTAATATATCCTTATTTATATATATAATCTTTAGGTTTTCTATTCGTATATTTTCAGATTTTTTCTTCCACCTATATAAAATTCAAATATCATACCATATCGAGAACTTTAATTTTGTTAAATGGTTGTTTTCCACCCCTTCTTCTTAAATTATAATTTTTTACATCTTTTATGGTTACTGTTAAGCGGTCCTTTTACAAACGTGGAAAGCTTAAATTTTCTTCCATGCTGGAAAGAAGATTCTATAATAACTTTGGAAATTTTTAAAGCTACTATCTCCATCGTCTCCTACCACCCCCCTTTTTCAGTTTCAGCTTTCCCATTTTGAAATTTCAAGATTTATTTGGTTATCTTATATGGTTTATTTAAGGTGGGATGGAAGGAGACGCGATAAAAAAAACATTGTGTTTGCAGTTCATTCAATTTTTCTGCAATGTCTTACTTACGCTATGGCGTTAGGAACTCGAAAGTTCACTACCGTACTTACAAAAGTACGCCACCTATACCTATCTTGAGCTAGTTATATCCAGTCCATATCATTACACCCTTTATCGTTCAGTTCCATTCTAAGGTTCACCTTCCATCTGCGACTAGTCCCTCCCAATGGTCTCCTCTCATTGGGTTTACCAGTCAGTATCCTGAACACGGTTCTAGATTCTCCTATTCTAGACTTGATTATTCTAACAATGTCCGGTTATGAGTACCGGGTATGAAACTTATCATTATATAATCTCCTCCACTCTCCAGCACTTCATCCCCTTTTAAACTAAATATATTGCTAAGCCCTTGTTATCGAACACCCTAAATCGTTTTGTGTCCTATAAGGTGAGACCATGTTTCACAGCTATGGAGAACAACCGGTAAAATTATTGTTTTGTTTATTCTGAGTTTTACATTCCTATTCACTCAATTTCTAGGTTAAAAAACTGTACTAAGTAGGGATCGAAGCCCTGATGATTACAATATTTTATTCTGCATTTTTCGTCATAAAATTAACAGGCTCCAACTCAAAATAATCATATACGTTGCTAAAGTAAAATTAATAACTAAATTAATGATTGGTTGTACCATTATTATATAAAAGACGTCAAAAACTTTTTGGTGTTTCTTTATGGAAATTTTTCGTTTTTACGTTGAGAGTTCATCACACCCATACCCAACACCAAAGCTGGGTGAACATCCCTATCGGGTGTCCACGACTGCTTATTGAATTAATGAGGCGAAGTTAAAATAAAATATGCCTCATTTCCATGAGAGGAGAGTGGTAAACAATTTAGTAAACAGGAGACTCATTACACCCAGCTGTTATTCAAATCAAAAACTCCCCGTCGTAGGAAATCCAAATTAGATGTCCCTGAAAAATAATCCACATACCCACTTATCTGAATGATTTATTATTCATAAAATAAATAACTAAATCCTAGTAAAAAATAAAAGCATAGATATAAAAATATTTGTAAATATATATCTATATTAAAAGTATGCTAATTATATGAGTTTAATGTATGTATATATTAAATTTAAATAGTTGGCATCTTTTGATATTGACACACACACACACACACATACATATATATATATACATATATATATAAGATATATATAGACACACACACAATATGTAGACGTACACACAAGAAATTGCGTAGATTAAAATAGCTCAGATTCACAAGATATGGCATTGATTAAATTTAGATAGTTGTCATATTTTTGATATAAATATATATTATATAAATATTTTTATATTTTAACTTTCATTTATTGCTAGGCTTTATTTTTTACATATATATTTTTTGAATATATATTGGAGCTTATTGACAAATCCATACTTACTTACAATAATAAACCAGTGACGCGTGCCACACGCTCTTGACACAAGTGAAGAGAATTTACTCCAGCAAATAAAGGCAAATTCTTTGTTCATCCAGAAATGAAAAGGTTTGGATGGTTTGAAAATAGGAAACAAAACACATACCCAAAAAAAAAAAAAATCGCATTCCCTTAGATTTCACGACAAAACAAAAATATTTCGTCGTGGAATTGAAGCGAATAAAAATGTCAGACCATAACTTCATTTCCTTTCCATCCCACCTCCCTCTACAAAGCCCCCTCACACCAGACCACCACCCCCACCCACCCCTTCTTTCTATTCAACGTCCTGCCTTCTTAAATGAAATTATTCCAATTTAGTTTTCATTGTTGAATGTCGACTTTCATACATATACACAACTTCCTACCTATATATTTATTCATACAGCTTTAATAGAATGTAATTCGTGAAATTGCGTAATATGAAGAGAAGGAGTGGTAGAAAAAGAATGAAGATAGAAGGGGAGATGAGTGGAATAAAATAAAAACTTATTTCAAATCTACCTTCCAACTAATGGATGACGATTTTTTTTTTATTCTCGAGAAAATGTTTTTTGATATATAGAGAATACAAGGAACATTCAATAGAAAAAAATAATTAACAATCAAACAAAAATATGTGTAGACTACAGTTGAACTAATACCTCGAGGATAAGTTTGTTTAATTAATTTAACTTCTCTACAGATAGTAAACAAATATATGAATATGGTTCTACCTAAACTAAAATATGTATAGTAAGTAATGTGTGATGGGGTTAAAATATTGTTTATTTTTAATGATTTCTTTCTTTCGCGAAGCATTGCATATTGTCAATACAGTGTTGTCGTTTTTAATCAATATTTATTTTAGATCGTGTGGCAAAGCTCAATGTGTTTTTTATTTAAATGTACGTGTGTGGACGGAAAGATAAACAGTGTGTGTGTGTGTGTGTGAAAGAGAGAGAGAGTATATGTGTGTGTGAGAGAGAGAGTATGTGTGTGTGTGAGAGAGAGAGTATATGTGTGTGAGAGAGAGAAATAGAGGGTTAAATTGTGAGAAAGAGAGGGAGAAAGTGTGAGAATATAAGAGCAATGGTGTAAGTGTAAGATAAAGGGAGAAAGTGTGTTTGAAAAATATAGTTTAAGTGTAAGAAAGAGAGAGAGTGTGTGTGTGTGTTTGTGTTGGTGTGTTTGAGAGAAAGAGAGAAAATGTATGAGAAGAAAGCGAGATATAATGTGAGTGTGTGTGTGTGTGTGTGTGTGTGTGTGTGTGTGTGTGTGTGTGTGTGTGTGTGTGTGTGGTGTCTC
>CABFWO010000075.1:352518-444051 GCA_902155825.1 Timema genevievae
GGGGGGGGGGGGGGGCTTAGAAAATAAAAAGAAAGACAGAAAAGGGAAGGGAAAAGGGTGATATCGTTCAATTCTCTTTATATTCTTCACAATTTCACCTTGGGTCTTCTTATAAATATATATATATATATATAATGAAATAAGGTTATAGGTAAAGAAAAAATATTATATAATAGCGTATCGTCAGTAGTTAGAATATTTTACCTAGAACATGAAACCAGGGAAGCAAAAGAGGTTTTTCATTTGATTCATTTCATATTCATTTGAATATGTGAATAAAACTGATTTACTAATGACTAAACTTATGCAAGAAAAATTCTGCCTATATAAAAGTGTAGCCTACAAAAGTACAGAAATAAAATTTTATGAACTTATTAGAAACCTGCTGCAGTTTAATGAATATTTATCTACATCAGGTGTCATAAAATATACATACAACCATTTTATTAATGTGATGCATAAGTAAACAGTTGTAATCTGGTTTTTCGGTTAGAATCTGAAACAAGCCAGCTCTTTATTTTCATTATAAAATAAGACACTCTATATTGGAAACCGGGTATAATTATTACTACCAACTAGACAATAAAAAGTGTCAAACACATGGTACAAAATTAGTTGGTCGAGTATAATTGAGCAAATTAATTTACTCATGTTTATCATTTGTTTTATATAAAGCTTGTCCTCAATGCTTAAATAGTTCATTACAATTTTCATAGGAATACTATTATTTGAAAACTATAAACACATGTTGCCACAATGGCGGGGACTAAAATTATTATAATAATTTGTATTTACATTTACATTATTAGTCCTTTTAATTAATCATGTAAACTGAAATAAAACGGAAAACTGTAGTACATAAGAAAGTATTATTGAGAACTTTTGCTAAATTTGGACGGACTTTATAATTAATGAATCGAATAGTTTAGAACGCCAAATTGTAGTGAGTTTCAATCAATGTTGGTAGTGGAAAGTGGTCTTCCTATCAAAATTAGGGTTTACTTATTCAGGTCAAGTTTATTTTAGGTTAACGCTCATAGCTAGATATTTCTGAATCTACTAATCGGTAACCACAAAGTAATAATAATTATTATGAAAGCATTGCAAACCATGTAACCTCGTTATGTTGTATGATAAGGCCCTTATTATATCACATCTTTTATGTGGTAGCATTATCGCATTAAAACTGTATGTATTATTTTCTGCCAGACTTAAGTACGAATTGCCAAAACTACGCAATACAACTTTTTTAAACCCCAATATTTAAAAAAAAAATAGAAAGCCCACTTCAACCACCAACATTTAAAGTTACTAAATTTTGGTATTCTAGAAAAAATGTCTTATTTTATTTATTAATCATGAAAATAATCCAAAATGTACCAAAAGCTTCAAATACTTCTTCTTTATGTATTACTGTGGATTCCAACGTTTGTTGTAAAACCAGAGCAGTGCTGATATTTGGTCACGTGACAGCTCTAATCCAATCACAAGAATTCCGCGTGGCCATCCTAACCCGCTCTGCTCGAGTAAAGATAATTTCAACTTTTCCAGAGCTTCTACAGAAAACCGGTCAAGAAGACCCAATCAGCGCACACGAAAACTTTCAAACATGCAGTATTTATAAACATAGCACATTCTCACGATGGCATATCTCAAATGATTATTTAAAAATAAAGACTGATCAATTTATTCTATTTAGTATCTATACATTTTCACATATTGTTCTTCTTCGATAGCTGCAAGATATGCTATTTTCCTTTTATCTTTCCATAATGTTTATGACTGCTCAAGAGAATAAACAAGGGTTATCAGCACAAAATATTGGAGGCAAACAGCTGATTGTAATATTTACGTTTTTACGTTTCATTGCATCATGGGTAAACAGAGATTCCCAACTTTCCGCGAGTGTGTGAACAGCACCACTAAAAGGCGCGGACTCACTGTTCTGCTTTCAAATTTCAGCGTACGTGTGAATTCAGCTTTACTGTATAATTTCTCTTGACATAATTAATTAAACGGACTAAGAATATAATCACAATAATGTGATTTTTTTTCTCCCCGCCACTTTCTTTCCACTATGTCCACGGAAGTTTTGACTTTTCAAATAACAGGCTTCCTATGAAAATAAGGCTCTAACAACAACAAGAAACCAATATATTATGGGCATATTTTAATTGCAGTGTTATTTCCGCATACGACTTACAAACCAGCGGCAGAGTTGCTGTAGTGATTTTATACTACTGATTCTGACTCGGTAGGTCGGTGTTGAAAACCAGACTAGGGTCATTGGTTTAATCATATAGTTTCAATCTTCATTCGAGTAGAATGCTAGTGCGTTTCTCTATCCCTGGAGGGTAAAGGCTACTATCACTGAGCGACACTTGGTTGGCCCATAAAGGCTACCCACACACGAGGTCAGTCTTTTTTGTAGTAACTACAAAATATTGATTGATGTTTCCTACAAAACTGGCACTACAATCTAAACAAGAATTCATACGCGAGCCACAAAATTATATTAGGTGAAGTATTTAATTGTTTTTAACAATTGTGTTTTCACAAGCTGCTGAAAAACGCGCGATTCTTTGGAAAGATAACCACATGTTGCCATGCCATGCTAATCATTGCTTGATTTTAATTAGTATTTAATAATTTCAGATCATAGCTCCTTCCTCAACGTAGTACATTTTATCACATAGCTCATAAAAGNAAAAAAAAAAACAAGGGGAGTAAAGAGGAAATGTGATAACAGCGAGCAGCGCCGCTAGTGGCGGTTCGATGAAACCACATGCAGGGGATGCGCGCCTTACCCTTGAGTCCTCAGTTCTGCTTCCTAACAATTATCTTATAAACTAGCCTATTTTAAACGTCATCAATCAGCCCGAATTAGCAATGTTTAATTACAGATTTTTGGTGGCTTCTTTTCACTGGACAGGACAAACTACCCAAATTATCCAACACAACAAAACAGTCCGTATATTTAACGTACGCTATCACAGATCACATTAACTCTACAAGCTCTATCTCTAGCAGACGAACAATTAAACAGTTGCCGATCAAACACCGCATCGATGGCGTGTCAAGGGCGACTTGACATCGCCCTTGGACTCAAGGGTGCGGAAGGGGTGCATCGGCACATTTTGTAAATATTCGGACGGATCTACACTTGAACACGTGATTGCCAATGCAACTATCGAGTGAACGTCAAGGGTCGACGGCGCGTGAAGTAGACTATTCGGATACAGCCCTATTCTACCAAGAACCTATTTTTAACATGTCACTATCATCTTCGCGGCGGCATGTTGACCTGACTTTGTCCCAGGGAGGTGTGACTCTAGTTAGAACTCTGGCCGAGCTCACTTGCAATTATTTTACCATGAAAATTTGTTTTAATACCCTCCAGGCAATTACTGATATATTTACTATTAGCTAACCACCTTATGTCCAGCCAATAGAGTCGTTGATAGACTCCATGGTAAAATCATGAATAGACAAAAATCCCGTTGTTTTTTTTTACCTCGGCATTATATGTTCGGTGCTTGTCAGTGTTGTAACATCGATAACAACCAAATATGAATTGTTCACAATTAACATAGGTTTATGAATTGAAATACAAAATTATATAGGCTATCATATTTTAAAATAGTTTACATATGAAGCTTGTCATAAAATATGTATTTTATTTAAAACTAGAATTGTAAACTATGTGTTAAGACAAAAACATATTTGAGTAAATAAGCACTTAATTAAAATAGAAGTGGCAAAAATTTTAAAGTAATTTATTTGTAGTTTAAACATATTTTATTAAGCCTAGCTTTCATTTATATTACAATATTTCACATCCATTTGAATGGCCGCATGTATTAAGGCATCGGTCTCATCTTATCTGGTTTACCAGCTACGAGAATTGTATCGCGGCTTAATGTTCTGAGGTGACTTTCCTAGAGTGTTACCCACTCTCCCTCTAAGCAAATGCTGGTAAATGTTATCTGAATTCAACTTTCCTTATCCAAACTCCATTCGTGTAAATAGTTAGAGACCGGATGGGTGAAAGCCTGGTGAAAGTACGAAATAAACATCACTAAGCCATGAAATAGTGGCATTTAAATTAGGTGTTTATTTATGTTTTGTTCAGCATAAGATTCAGAAATATTAACTGTTGGATACAGTAATTAGTCAATGCATATATATTAAGTGTATTTTGTCTTATATTAAAGCTATAAATAATTCTTAATCAATCGTTTAGAATATATAAATGGTATGTACTCTCTTTGAAATATTTAATAATTATTGACAGGTTAGCTAGACAAACAATATTTTCTCTCAGTTAAAACTTATGTATAAAAAGAAACCAGGCCTAAGTAAACATTACGTAGCTATATCAATTGAATTGGTCTGTTGCAAAACTGTAGGTAATTTTACATTTCACATTTTTCTAAAACAAATGTTTTTTCATAAGAATAGTTTTGTATAAGAAAATTAAATTTACAGGGTACAATAGGGAGTTAAATTGAAAAGATAACATTATTTATAATTTCAAAAAATTGTAATTTTTGAATATAAGGAAAGTGGAAATCAACTACACAAAATAAATATCTAAATGTATCTCAAATAGTTACGAAGATATGATAAAAATAGAAAATTCCCACTTATGTAAAGTAGGTATCCTTAAAGTAATTTCCATGGGAAAATAATAGTTGCAATTTTGTTTATAATGTTAAACAATGCCATATAAAAATTATGATCAAAAATATTGGGAAGATCGATTTTTTTTCCCCTTTTTACCATTCAGTAAACTACCATTAATTTTAGCGTTGAATATTTTATTCCAAAAGCCCCTCAAGGGAGCCTCATGAAAGCCCTAAATACAAGGTTTTAGTTTGATCTGTAAAATAGATCCGGATGCAGACATACACACACAAATATATCTGTTTCGTCAGAAAAACGTCAACCTTAATTATAAAAATCTCGAGTTCGATTTTTTTTGATGATCACAATACTTCTCTCTCCAAGGAGTCAAGTGAAAGAGGAAAAATCAATCATATTTAAAATACCATGTCTTGGAGAACACACTCTTTATTTTATTGGTGAATTATACTACTATAAAGCCACATGGCTGACTCATTCACTCACTCACTCACTGACATTAATGTTTACCCACTTCCAGGTGAGCTAGAAACTTGAAATTTGGCAAACATATAGCTTCTAGCCTGTAACCGACTAGAAAATTCCAAAAAGTTAAAGATTTTAATTTTTAACCTCCGAAAAAATTCAAAATGACGGAGAAACTTCAAAGTCGGTGCGGTATATACAATACAATACAATACCGGTAATTTTAAGTTATTACGTTCAAAGCATTACATTAGTTTACATCCAATTGCAAAGAAAATGCACTGGGGGCTTGGGATTCCACCCCCAGCAAGCAAAGTATCAATGAATACAAAAAACACGACCACACTTCAAAGTAAATATGAAGAATACTACCACAATACACCCTTTGATATTTTGTTCTGTACATTATTTCACGACCAACACCGAATAAGCTATCTCTTGAAAGTCAACAAGCCTCAGGCTGAGCTGACGATGTATCGTTTTTTGATGTATTAATTTAAAAAATAGTATATACGCAGTAAACAAATGTTGATTGGTAAATGTGACGAATCGTAGAAGGCTTGGTTTGGTTATTTTAAAATGTATTTACTAACGCAAATTAATTTCAATGTTTTTCAAAATAAAGAAAATCCGTTTTTTGTGGTCTAATAATTTAAGATGTCACTCTCGGAATAGACTGGACTGTCGAAGCCGATGCATCCCAGTCGGTTATACTGAGTGTGGTTTTTTTTTCCTAAATTGTTTTACACTCTTCCTTCATAAAAATGCGGGTGCACTTATTATAAACTCAACCTTCCTAATCCTTAACTTATTGGAGTAATTAGTTCATAGTGAATAACCAGAACGGGTAGTAAAACCTGGGGCTAAAAATATAAATTAAAATACCATGGCACCGCACAGACTTTCCATTGCTTTTATCTTAAAATAGAAATTTACTAAAATTTCGTAGATTTGTGAAATGAAATAATAGATGTATATATATATATATATTTATTTTTAGAAAGATTACACCAAAGATCGTATATAAAATAATATACACTGTCATTTACTTACTCTATGGCACTAGGAACTAGGAACATTGTTACAAAAAAATTGAGAAAAGAAGAACATCTTTGTCCACCAAGGAGCATATGAATCAAATTTATTTTCAAAGGCCTGTATTAAAAATTATATATATTTTATTATAACTTAGAAATTATTGGTGTTTAAAAATAGATTCCAAATAAACGATTGTTGCTATCCTAGTAGGCTACTTAAGTTTTAAATTGCCAGCATAAAATATATACATATATATATTTATTTTAAACTTCGTTTTTAATATACAATAACCAGTAAGCCCGTGCGAAACTTTTGAACATTCAAACCCCCCCTCCCCCCTTCCAAACAAAACAAAATTTAGTCTTTTGTTGTGTTGTTGAAATTAAATACTCAGCGAAGTGTACACACAAAATACCAAAGAGAGTTTATTAATGTGAACGTATTTACAATTTACAATGTACAATACCTGTTTGTATAAAATATTTGATGTCAGAATGTAATCATCTTGAATTTTTTGCTTGTCAATTTCGGTAATAGATACAAAAATATTGTTAAATTTAGTGATTCTTGAAAAGGCTAGATAGAGTCGTCCATGAGTAAATACAACATTTGGCAAGTATAATCCAGCTGTTCGAAGCGTCTGTTCCTGAGACTTATTGACAACAGAAATAATATATCTATTTTAACTTACATTTAAGACAAACAATGTGTTTTAACGTAAACTGAATATGCTATGTCAGAAGTCGGTAAAAAAAAATCCTATCCACTGATACCTTATTCATCGCTGTAGGCTTTGTATTAGTTGAGAAAAAGGTATGTTGACAACAAAAATAATATAGAGGATATTTAAATGAATATTTAGTACGGGATATTGCAGCAACTAAAAATATCGTACAAAATATTTTGAAAAATGTTATATTAACACGTGAATCACATCATGAACATATAGTCTAGGGAATTAATGATTTACTACTCGATAGCAAAGTTATTTCAAGCGTCAGGGTCATCATACACTAGTAAATATTTTAACGTATAATCTGTTATGGACGTGTGAGATCCTCATTTACACAGAGCTATCAGGAACACAGCAATGGGAATTCGTGGTTGGCTATTTGTGTAACAAAAGCTGTTCATACAGCCAAATTTTCATGAGAAGAACCTCACCTGACAGCTAGAAAAAAAACAAATTTTATTTCACCTATTCATACGTCAAGTAATGTGATCTGCAACTGTCACCTTAGATCAATATTATCAATATAGTAGTCTCGCGATTATCCGGCCTAATGTGGCGGTCGACCGGACTGGATAGCAAAAAATACGGATAAGCCGGTCCTTGGGGTCAATCATTTTCTGTGTATTCAATGATGTGTGATAACTGTGTATTGCTCGTATTTACATCAAAATGAAATAACATTACAATAATAAATACAAATTTCATAAACGATCATAAAACACTACGAGAAGAGACAAATAAAAATTGGACAGCGTGCAAACCCGATCGAGTAAGATATATTTCGATAACTGAGTATTGTGAATGTACAATACTATAGAGTCAAACCTTTCATGTACAAACATGTAAGGATATGCGCGCGCAGCTCAAATAGATAACTCTCATTCCATACAGCGTATCAAACAACATCCTGTGCGTGATTTGTGGGAATAGGCGCATCTTTTTAAGGCGCTTAAGATTGGAAAGTACTGTGCAGTACAACGGTTTCATACACTCAATTTGTGGATCCAAATTACTGTATTATAGTACAGTATTGTAATTACATTGGAACCCCGGCCGGATAGTACGGAGGGCCGGATAGTCACGATCCTACTGTACCTATAAAATAACACTAATAATATGGTAAAATGTTATCAATTCTGATCACAAAAAACAAGTTTTTATTTGCTAAAAGTTTCTTTCTACCAAAATTCTATATAGATTTAAGAGTACTGTACAGAGCATTGGCGCAGTAAGTAAAAAGTCCTGGTTTTGATATTTTATTTATTTTAGCACCGCGTCTTACTAACCGTTTGGGTTTTACGCCTATTCAATAATTTCTCTAATGTGTTAGGGATTAAGAAGTTTTAATTTAGAGAAAGTGCACTCATATTTGTGTGGAGGGAGAGTGGAAAACCATTTAGGAAAAACCACCCCCAGTGCAGCCAACCGGGATCGAACCCTGATCTTCTCGTCATTGGCAGTCTAGTCTACTGTAAGAGTAGCGCGTTAGACCACGCGGCCACCAAAGCGGGTTTTGCTTCTATTATCGACGGGTCAACTTACAACACATATTTTATTTGTATTATAGTTGATGATAAATGACACCTGGACACAGGAATTGAGTCTGGGAACTTTGACATAGAATGTCCAAATATGTTTATTTTTATAACTTTAATATTTAAATTGATTTCTATGAACGGTGGGATAATTGCTACCCCAGGTTAATTTAAACAAATTGGGTTGCATATATTCGAATTATGTTTGTTGGCTTACAAAATTCAAAACATATATTAATTTCAATTTATTGTGTTTAAACGCTCTATGTACAGAATTTTCAATTATAATCACAGATATCCGCTTCATTGGCCACGTGGTCTAACGCGCTAATCTTGCAGTAGACTAGACAGCTGGTGACAGGAATAAAAAGGTTTGAATCTCGATCGGGTGAACTGAGTGTGGTTTTCCCAAACAGTTTTTCCCCCTCTCTAGCTCCACGCAAATACGGGTACACTTCCTCTTAATTTAACCTTCCTACTAATCCTTAAAACCGTTAGCGTAATAAGTATATAAGCGTATAAACCCGAACGGGTAGTAAGATATGGTGCTAATATCATCACAGATTCCATACTGTTCTTTCAAACAAAGGAGAAAAAATCGTGTCTGAATTCAACTACAATAAATGTTCACGTTTTTTAAGACTTAATTTAAAGAAATCTTAAAATGTAAACTTTTTAAAAAAGAAAATAGTGACATATATATTTATTTTTTTCATAAATGTATTGAACATATAATGTGTCATTAATAAATAAGAAACTAAACACGGTTTTAATTTTCAACTATAAATATTGTGTGTGTTGGTTTATTTGCTTAAAACAATGGCATCTCATTATCCGTCCTGCCAAATTAAAATGCCAAGATCACAAGAAAAATACGAAGGACTTCCATTTAATCCTATGAAATCTCGAACGCAAACAAAATGACCACTCAAGCGTGATCTTTTAACCAAACATTTTGGTAAAAAGGGTTTTAGCGAGAGACTAAGAATGTGTTCACATAAAAAGGTTAAGACATCGATTTGACGATGGATAAAGTCCTTTTAAAAATAGCCTTGTTTTGCTAGCTTTTTAAAATAGACACTTTTTCAAACTTATAGTTAATTGAGACCTTTTTATGATTCACATATATATATATATATATATATATATATATATATCAGTATGGCACCGCATTTTAGTACCGACCATGAATAAATAGAAAACCGTTATTTCCGCTGCTAAAACTAATTGTTTGTATCTTTTTACCTATATACGTTTCTATATTAATATGATGAAACTATGACGTGGCAATTTTCTAAATATTTGATACTTAAATTTAAAATAAGTAACTACTAGGGCCCGGATTTTGATGATCTGTCGTCTATTTTTTGGTTCATGACAGACAATATTCATAAGTATTGTAAAAGTCACCATTCCATTTATTTTATAATGTAAATTTCATTATAATAATAATTATTATAATGCAGATTTCATTATTATTATTATTATTATTATTATTATTATTATTATTATTGGGTGTAATGTCTTACGACCGGTTCATTCCTTTTGTCAGTGAACTTAGACCACCAATGAACCTTGTTTTCTGCCTTTATTATAAATAAGTGGATAAATCTGATTGCAGAATATTTATAAAACATAAATCTCACATTATTTATCATTCAATTAGTTTCGTCAATTTTTTAGCACCGTGAGTTACTACCCGTTTGTGTTATTCGCTAATAGTTTTAGGGATTGGAAAGGTTATTTTTGAGGAGTTATACCCACATTTGCGAGAAGGGAAAATGGAAAATCATTTTGTAAAAAAGCCTCAGTACACCCGACCAAGATTTGAATCTAGAGCATCAATTAGATAATTACACGGCTGTGTATTGGGTGCCACCGTCAAGGCTCATCATGAAGTTTAATGTTTGAATATTTGTTAGAGATTTGAGTAAATATTAAGTATGAGTGGTTTGGAATCAATTATATCTAGGAAGTATCATGGTGCTGGTAAGCAATTCATGTTGGGTGCTTTAGAAAGTAATACAAAATTATAATCATATTTACTATAGTAATTTAATTACTTCTTATATCATAGTTGAGTAGATAACGATTTGTTGTGTGTAGCTTTGAACGTCAAATGTGACTAGTGTTTGACATAATTTTGATTTTGATTTTTGGCATTCTTAACATTATTATGATTGTCCATAGAAAGGTATAGACATATATCTACAAAGTCTGGTGTATAGATAATAATTAGGGTGTCTAATAAGTTTTTTAACAAGCGCCTGTTCAGATGTTTATGGAGTGATAATGTTTTTCAGAAAAAAAGTCACCAGGAAAAGAATTTAATCCGTTCAAAGAGAGAAAATGCCTTACATCCAAACACTTATTAGAGAAATATTTAAGCGTGTTTTACCCAAATATTTAGTAAAATTCGTAAACGTTATAAAATATTAATTCAAACTATAACTATGCATTAGAAAGTATCCACTGTGTGGTAGGGTTTTAAGATAAACGTAATATAAGATCATGTGTAAGTTTAGTAGTTGTAATTTACAACGTAGTTCTTATTAACGCCTGTAGATGGCGGATTCAGACTGTCAACTGCAGAGAAACCTATTGACAGAAGTGTTAACTGCTAACGGCATGGCGGTGGTGTATAGTCTTGATCAACTATTTATAACAGGATAGCATAACCTACAATAGTATAAATAATAGTTGAATATAGAAATAACAATACAGTATCATGACTCGTTAAAAAAAATTACAGAAAATAGCGTGTAGCAACGTTTATAAATAAATAGCTTTTATAAATCAAAATTAAGGTGATTTGTTTGAAATGTATAAACTATTTGTTGTAGTTACATATGTTTTTATATTTTCGGACGTTTCTTCAAATTCACTGGATTTCTAATTTTTTATTCTTGACTGAATCAATGATATAGTTATTATTATATTAGATTAAAATTTAATTCCATAATATTAACTAAATAGGCATTAAAATTCTACCCCTTTTCACAGTGATAATCTTGATGTACGACACAGATAATAAATTCATAAGAACCTACCTAGCCAATTAGTTTGCAAGGTATAACACAGAAACTAAGTTGGCTTCGTGCAAAGGATTTTGCGTATCTAATCTAAGCAACTATGTGAAATTTATTTTTATGGTTTGTTTGCTTTATTTAAGTATGGAGTATAATTCTTAAGGCAAAGAGAGAAACTAAGATCCATCTAAAAGAAACCTTAGTTCGATGTTGAGTACACCTGAAAGAATTTAGTATTGTTTGTGGCTATTTTCCATTCATTACCTTTTATTCTTAGAAATATTTTCTTAGTATAAAGTAGTTTATTATTTAGTATCCTATAATAAGTTAGTTGTACACATATATACTTACACTATCCCTTTACTTTATTAAAGTGCTGACTAATTATAGCCAACAATAATTGGAATGTTTATCCACACTTTACTATAGTAAAGTAAATAGCATTAAATGTACTGTATTTACTTTCCTAGAAATAGTAGTATTAGTAATTAGCAACTTCTCTGGTGTAATATTTTAAGTAATATCATCCTTTCATTGTTTGTCTTGTCATTAATTATAAGTAGGAGGACATTACTAATTAATTATCTTTCTTTCAGACATATTACATTGCCTCATAATGAGTGGAAAATGACCATGTGGACAATCCTGGCAAAGCTGTTATTTTACAACTGAATTGATACAAATTACTTTAGTTTATTTTGTAGGAATTGTAATCAATTAACCTGTACAGTATTTGTACCAAACTGACTAAGCCTTGAGTTCAAAAAGTGAGCTCAATTTTTTTTTAAACTTTGTGAAAAGATTTATGACCAAAAATTAATCTCACTCATTGTTATAGTTAACGTTGTGTTCCAACCAAATTTAAATTAAAACCACCTGATAATTTTATTCATTATTTATTATAAACTTACATCCATGCTTTAATTTGCGAATAAAGAATAAACAAACAATAAAATAAATAATTAAGCTCAATTTTAAAGTAATTCTTTTTTAATGGCGTTCGTTGTTCGTCTGTCTAACTAAACTGCTAAAAAACCTTTGACGCAAGCGCTAGGTATTAGGGAAACATGATATACTATAAAGTAGCATTGTTCAATTTTTTAACACATACGCAATATTTTATCAGTTACTGAGGGATAGTAAAAGAATACGATGGGATAATGTGATATGAATAATTTTAATTAACTATCATTAGAGGCTTGGAAAAGTATCATAAGCGGTCAGATTTGATGGTTTTATAAGTGATATTTTCAAGGAATAAATCGTTCCAACATTAGGTTATAAAAAGATGATAAAATGAGGAAATTATTTTTATCCGCAAAAATTTAATATTCTCGCAATAAATATGCGAATTTTATGTCATTTTACAAAAAATTGTATTTGTTAAATATAGCTTGATTAGGCTTAATACTAGAAATGACGACACGGAATAAGTAACAGTATGCATTTTTTTTTAAATTGAAATGTAGGTTAGCTAAAAACCTTCCTTTATACAGCAAACATAAATTGAGAAATTGCTTTAACTGTCAATTTTAAGAGCAATTAAAATAAGGAATAAAACGTATTAAGTTCAGTTACTTTTAGCTATATTAATTAGAAAATTTTCATTCTGATAATCAGCATAAAGACAATATAGTCACGTGTATGTTGTGCCAATGCAAAGTAGATACAATGTAATTCTCTAAGACCGAAGTACTGGCTTAATTAAAGAAGCCTTAAATGTGTTTTATATTGAAATTAATTTAGCACTTTATAGCTCAAAAGAAGAAATATGACTAAAATATAATTTATGATAGATACTAAACATTGATATTGTAATTGCAAATATTAAAATAGTATATTAAAATAGTACATTATATTAATAGTAAATAACCATCATATATACATGGTTTAAAAAGTAAGTTTCGCAATGTATGTCAAAATTAAAAACATGATATATAGGCCCTACGTCATCCGGCTAAAGTTCTAATAAAATCCCTGCCAAATGTCGTTAAAATTGGTTTACGCATTAGGGCTAGGCAGTAATCTCGGAACATACAGATATACGAAATGCCAAACCGTTGAGTTAAAACAAGACCTCACTCCATTCGGTTGGTTATCAGTTTGGTCACACTAAATAAGGGACGGAGATTTATGATTTACCAACCCCTGCACCTAAAACTCGGGCGGGTTGGGGGCATAACCCCAACTGCCGGAGGTAAGAAAATTTTCGAGATATATGTGGGGCCTACCTCTATAAGATATTTCGTTTTTTTAAATAGTAATTGTGGACTTGGGTTTAACATTTTTTAAACTTGTCACTAAAATTAAAAATATAAAAAGTAAGCCTAGCCTTGTCTCATAGAAAACAATTTTAAACATTTTCTAAAAAACAATGTTAGACTATTTTTTTTTTCAAAACTAAATAATTAACTAACATCCAAGCAGCATCAAGATTATTAATTCAAACAAGCGGTTTAAACTTCATTTTTAAACGTGTCTTAAGTAAAATGACAACAGTACTTTACCGGTACTTATGATTTCTATCCTCTTTGCATGTCATTAAGTTTCATTTTAGATTATGTCAAATTCCACAAAAACTTAAAAAGTTGCATAAAAAATATAACATAAGTAAAAATACAAAAGTTAATACAAAAATACAACCTGTAGATTGCTTCTTGGAAGCAAATGAGAGTAAGAAGGTCTAAGAAAATGACGACAGAAAAGTATATTATTTATTAACGAAAGACATCAATGGGATATTAACAACTTATTATAACTAAGGCTGTTTATTTCCCAAGAAGCTTCCAAAACATTGATTTAATTTTTTTTAATAATTCTAGTTCGTAATTTTTATTTAGCAGTGTAAGCTTTTTTTTTATTCATTGACATCATTCTGTAAGCTATGGCTACAGTTTATTTAATCATTTTAAATAAGTACAAGAATTAATGGGTATGTGAGAATTAGTGAGGATAATGTATTCTCTGGATATAATATATGGTTTACTCTATATTTTATATTATTTTAGGATATCATATAATTATGAACAAAATAAATATATTAACATGTGGGTTTTAATCTTTGTTTTTGATTTTGTTTCAGAATAATTCTCCGCAAACGTAAAAGTGTCGTGAGGGGAGAAAGAGATACCTATTCGTAACTCATGTGATCCTAGTCTTTCATGAACACAGCGAGGACAGTTGAGGAGCATCTTTACACCAAAGATAAACAAAACGCTGGGCGGGAAGATGAGGGAGGGAAACAAAGTAACCAGTCAGTCACTCACACCGCCCGCCATTCATGAGGTGAAAGAGAAAGTAAGCTGATGTCAACGTGATATTTAATCGGTTAGTGTCACTCGCCATTATAATAATGATAATAATATTAGCTACTCTCTACCTGAACTAAATACATTATTTTTGAATTTAAAAAATTGTATGTATTATCTATCCTATTAACTATACTTTTGATTTTAAAAAATCCTACCATATTCTCTCTTTTTTAGTCTTATTTTAATGATAATTGAATATAGAAGTGGGTTGGGGAAGAAAGATACGATGGTTTTGGAAATAGGGGTGGAGTCGACTAAAGGAAGGAACAACAATGATGGGAGGAGAGGGGGAGGAGGACCACTAATGGGGAATAAAAGATCTGGTTGGAATGGGAGGGGCCGTGTCAAAATGATCGCGCCGATGCCATTCCCCTAGTGCTCAATCAGGACCGCCTCATTCAAAGTACACCTATTAGGCGAACAGACTACTGTAGGAGTATGCGTTTAAATCGCGGGAAATAAGGCCTTTTCCACCTGTATTGTGAAGAATGGAAGAACGATGGGAGCGAATAGCTCAAAATAATTTCTCTCACTGAAATAATCATATAATTTAAACAGTTCCATATCAATAGCCTTCACACATCTTTCTTAGGTCAGTTAAACAGGATTTTGTTATTATGTTCAAATGTTCATCCTATCGTTTTTACTTCTTAGTTCATTTGGTGGTTTATAAGGCTTTCCTTGCGTTCTTCTTTAATTAGTGTCTGATTTATTTTGAATAATAGGCCTATCGGTTTTATTTATTTTTCTACGAACTAGATCATGATGGCTTTTTGTCACCTCTTTATGCTGACTAAATCCCTTTGAGAAGATGAACTAGTTCAACTAGTTGAATTGAAAGAATAGTCCAATTTTATTTAGCTACATACGTTCACAAAACACACATATTGATTGAAGTTTTTTCATGCCCTCATACAAAAGATAAACAAACCATCCTTTCAAACTCACATTTCTATATTATGCCACATTAAAAAACGTTGTTAATAAACACAAAAATATGTTGGTCAGATTGTTTAGTAAATTTGAATCAAGTTTTATTTGTATTTTCATGATATAGGTGTTATATTGAACTACACAAAATAAATTGCGATTAAACAGGAATATTAAAAATAAAACCAGTAATTTTAAGAAGTAAAACATCAAATACGGTAATAACAAAAATAGCTATAGTGATTTTAAATTAGTGCGGTTGTTTTCAATGAAAGTTGGTCGCATCATAACCCAATAATGTTTGTATTAGCTTAATTATTAGTGCCCCAACTGGTTTCATATTATTTGAAAGGTAATTTCGACCTTACCGGCTCCAAACTAGAACCCCTAATAACATATATAGTTCTAGGTCATCATTGTCTGAAGTAAGAAGCCTCAAAAATCCTGACCTTAGCCATATTTGTAATAAAATAGTTAACTGATTTGTATTAGAAATATTATTTATTATTATCAGAAATTTAAAAACCATATCTAAAAAAGTGAAACATATTCATAAGTCAATATCGTTTGTAACTTAAATAGTCTACACTTGTTTATTTAAAATATTATAAATATTTTATATCAATTTAATTAGTTACTTGGAGACGCACATTGGGACTTTTCCCGGGAAATTCAGGAGAAAAACAGTAAAATCCTCCAGGAAAAAGATACTTCCTCTATATGTCTCGATCCCTAATACTTTATTTAAAAAATTTAGTAAAAAGCTCAGAAAATGAAATCCTGATTCAGGGAAACTTGCCTGAATTTAATAATATAAAATAATAACTATTCTTTGTTCATTTATTTGGATTGTGCGGCGGCAGAGCTGTAGTTATTATTTTTATGACACATGCACGCGCGCTCATGTGTACAGCGGACAGATCTGAGCAACCTCCTCGAATATCCTACGTCCCTGTTGAAAGCGCTCGCATTTCGTCAGCCATGTGTGACCAATTTTTTTTTATATTTTAAAACTAGTTTAAAATATTTTATAAAAAAAGGCATTATTAATTTTTAGCATTGTAAATTATTAAAATTAAATATTTGGCATCATACTTAATCTTCTAAAACCGTATAAGTGTTTAGTACTTTACTTTTTTACATATTATATGAATACAAATTGATGTTTTAGGATAAAATTTGAAAGATAAGAAAACTACATATTATTATTATTATTATTATTATTATTATTATTATTATTATTATTATTATTATTATTATATCCACATAGTTGTTTCAATAAATCTCTAAACCGTTGTTTGGCACTTGTTACATGCCTTGTTTAGCTAGTTTTTAGGTGAAGAACTCTTATTAAATTGATATTATATTTTCTTTTTTTCTCACAGTTTTTTAATAATAATTAATATTATTAAATTTTAGTATGTGTATTATGGTTACTATAGTATTGTGTGAAATGTCATTGATAACTTATAGTTTTTTCTCAGTATCTTAAAATTAACAGAAAAAAATTGCACCCCTTTTCATTTCCAAGACAAAATTTTTTAAAAAAATGTTTTTCATAGAAAAAGTAGATATATATTTTTATTATCAAGTTGGATCCAATTGTTCTTCTAACAATTCCAAGTATTTAGTACTTTTCTTTTACAAAATATTGACAAGTTATAATTATTTACCTTGCAAATAATAAAAACAAGTCTTAACACCAATGTTATCCTACAGTAATATTACAATAGTTATGTATTTTAAAATAAAGCTACCAAAGTTTACATTCTCGCTTCTTTCGAAATAATATGATCTTGAATTTTTTTTAAACCATGATAAAAATAATAACTATCGATAGCTTTCCTAAAATAATTTCAAAGTTTTAAAATACCATACCATCATTTTATGAATTGAACCTCTTGGATACTCCTAGTCTCCTAGTCCAGATGTACCCACAGGTGGAAACATATGGGAAGATTAAATGGGGGAGGTGGTTGGTGTAATAGGGTGGGAAAGTGGGGAGTCTTCCTTCAATAATCTTACGTCATTTTATGGGTGTAACTAAGACATTGTCTTCTTAACAAAGAAAGAAATTGTGAAAGGGGGAATAGAGAAGATGGGGAAATGGCGCCATATTTAAAGAAAACCTGATCAAATTTTCATGAGTGTGTATGTAGATACTAAAAGTTAAAAAAAATATTATAAAGCTGATAAGCGAAATCAGAAATTTAAATTATATAGTGTATTGTGACGTAATCCACATATGCATTCCATATATTTCCATATGTGAATCGCCTTTTATGATTTTTTTTTTTTTTTGGTGCACACGCATATTCACTTTTATTCTCTGTGTATAAACATTGGGAAGATTGAAGAGTAGCCTCTTTTACTGCTATGTACTCCTGGTAGAGCGTGCGAGTGAATGACGTTCGTAAGCGTGAAAGTGATCGAAGACTGACAGGGTTCTTGCGTTGTTGTCACTTTGAATTGGTGCAAAAACAGTTTATATCCATCCATCCATCCATATCAATAGATAAAAAAAAAGTAGTTACTAAGAGGATCATTAATTAGATTATTCGACTTTTTAATCCTCAAGTTTCCAATTTTACCCACCTCTCTCTCTATCTATCTAGTTTATATTTTAAAAATTGATTATGATAGATAGTGCGGAAATGTTGTCAATTTGTTTTTAATAACACTTTTAAATTGAAACGAAACATTCATTGAAACTGTGAGCTCCAGTACTTGATATCTAGCACTTCATAGTGATAAAAGTTTTTTAAAAAAAAATTACGATCGCCTACCGCGTTTGTTTAATTTAACGTTGTGCATTTTTTAAACTGCCTATCATAAAACAAATAAAGGCAAGTAATCAATCCTACAACTAGTTTTATTCTGTTTTAAATGATAATATTAAATACAAAGTTTAACTTACAATGTTCACGTTTTTTTTGACATGATGCCCAAAAATGTATGATTTAAAAAAATCAACATTGTAATTTAAGGAAATAGCCAATTATAATTACAGTCAAGTTGTTAGCCTATTAGTGTGTCATAAACAGTGTCTTAAACGTAATGAAGATCATTCAGGTACATTAATTGTGTTTTTTTTTGTTTTTTCAAATGGTATCCCACTATCCCCCTCTCTCTCTATCTCTCTCTCTCCCTCTTCCTTCCCCCTCGCAAATTCGGGTACATTCACGCTAAAATATGCCTTCCTCACCAGTAATATAATTATAACTATAATTAATATTAGTGTGTACCGAACGAGTGAAATGGACCAACTGAAAAAAAAGGCTTAAAAAAGTTTTACCGCATTGATTTACAAACATATTCTTGTCATCAAGCGTTTGTAGTTAATTAACTTAAATTTGAAGAATAAAATAGTCAGTTCAAAGTTGAGGCACATTTTTATCAATATTTGTAAATTTGAATCACCAACAGATAGCATCCTAAAAACTAATAAGCTATCAACTAATAACATAAATCTAATTTTGTGTGACGTTTATTGACTGGTTAGTTGGAGTGAGCTTGGATCCTACTCGGCTACCTCTTAAAGGTATATGCTACCCTAATACTACACGTCTGTGTTTTGATGCTGCGCGCAGCCATCGTGCGCGTCTGAATCGATCGTTCCCTTTTCTTTCTTTTGTTGTTTGTTTGTGTATTTTAAAAAAAAGCGTTACCACCCCATTACTAAAATCAGATTTTCAAATGTATTCTGTCGGGTTGGATGTTTGTTTGTCTTCCTACCTCTAAGCTAGTATGAAAAATGAATGACAATACAGCTTACCAGTACTTACTTCTTCCTTGCTGAAAGTAAATCCAGGCGCTTAGCGCAAATTGGCTGGTAGGTGCACTAGCCCGATCAAAAATGTTCATACATATTAGTCATTCATTAGCTTATAATAATTGATATTTTAATTAAATGCAAACAGATACAATAATTATTACTATGGCTAGTCCTTTAAAACGGATCTTCTATTATGTCAGATACCTGTGAAACACATTCCCTTGTATGAAAAGTATAACCATCATCTACTTGTTTTGATATTATTCGAGAAGTGTAAAATACTGTATCCCTGAGTGTTTATTAGCATTTAAAAGTAGAAAATGATGGAAAAAGACCTCAAGGGAGACCAAGAAAGAAATTAGAGGAGCAAATAACAGGAAGTGTACAAGTGAGAGGAGAAAAATGGAGGCAATTAAAGGAGGAAGAATGGTGGAAGAATAGATAAAGATGGAGGCATTTTAATAAACTGACCCGGCCACAGGCTGTATGTAAACAGTTGAGGATGATGGAATAGTAGTAATACGTTTTACTTGATCTTTTTTGCACCACATCATTATACTCATTCGGGTTATACGCCTAATGTACTAACTACGCCAATGGGGCTAATGGGTTAGGGATGAGGATAGTTAAAATTATAGGAAGTGTAGACACATTTGTTTGGAGAAAGAGTGGAAGGCGACCCTCAGAACTCCTGAATGGGATCGAACCCCGATGTCCCCGTCATCGGCAGTCTAATCAATTGGCCATGCGGCCAACGAAGCGGGTCTTTAAATTATTTTCTTTTCAAATATAATTCAACTATCTTCAGACGAATAAATGGACCCGACCAATTCCTTAAATTAGCCATGAAAAATATTATAACAAACAGATTGTGTGGTGGGTGATTGATTGATTGATTGATTGATGATGCCGGCCGACGACCGGTCGTGCGCCACACTCACTCACTAATTCACCTGTAAGCAAGAGTACGCGGATACGATATTAGGAGAACATAACATTAAGAAGGTTATGAAGAAGGTTATGTAGTAGGTTATGTAGAACTCGTTTGTGTAGTCTAAAACAAAGAATGTGACGACGGAACCAGAGCTGTGCCCTAAGCATCCCAACATCACGCGGCAAGCATCACAATAAAGGAGGTAGCAAATAATATCACCACCTACTGGGATCGGTCTGAACTATGGAGACTTATTTAGTTCAGAGAAAATAACGTAGATGGTGTTTGTTGTCAAATGGCTAACTTTTAACGAATATTATATCGGGATGATGAATGTACCGTTAAATGTAATTAATACGTATCAATATATTAAGTAATATATAATTACATGTAACGAATGTACTATTTATGATTAAATTGTGTTAAACACAGGCTATTTCAAACACTGTTATAAATTTATAAACAAAGAATAGATAGTAACTGTGAGATGCATCTTCTTCTATATTAATAAGATAAAGATATTGTGTGTCTACCAGACGCAAGAGTCTGAAATTTAAATACTATCAGCCCCTTTGCAAGAACATGTGGATCTCGAAGCCATAATTTTGAAATTTTGATTAGAATTATATTAATACATTAAAAACCGAGAATATGAAATAATAACTCTGAGAGCAAGCTTTACTCCTCTATTTCTTACAATTTGTAATGTAGTTTGGTGGTCATGGTAGTGTGTTAGACATGAAGCGTAAACAAGAAGTGCTTGGTATTTACAAAACACTCTTCTTCATATATCACCATGATATATTAATTTGTTAAATGTGATTTATTTCTGATGAATAGATTTTATGTATTTATATTTTTTTACCCGTAAACATTTTTACCCTTTTTACCTTAAACCCTTTATACAACTTTTTAAACTTTTTACCTTTTTACCTTAAAATATTTATCCGGGGCCAAGCCAGGTGGTTAGTGAGAAAATGGAGTAAAAAGCTATAAATGTTAAAAGGGGTAAATGAAATAAAAAAGGGGGGAAAAAAATTAAAAATCCGCAAATGGACCAAAGGGGGAAAAAAGTATTGAAAGGTTAGCGGGGTAAAAAGCGTAAGCGGGATTTAAAGGGCAAATAAGGCAATAAGGGAAAAAGAACATTTATTTAAGAAAAGAGGGTCAATAGGTTAAAAAGCTGTAAAAAGTGCAAAAAAAGGGTAAACTGGATAAAAAGGTTAAATGCTGTAAACATTTCAAATTACTTTGATTGGATTTAATTAAACCCTATTGACAACTAATAATTATTTATGCTGTGACAATACTATTTCTTTTTTATTAGCACCAACAGGCAAAGCGTTAAAAGTATTGTGTAAGAAAAGCTATAACTTAATATTCAAAAGAAATGTTAGTTTTTAAAACATGTTCAGATTATATCTCTATTTTGACATTGTGTATTAGTCTGCCTACTTTCACGTGTTATATCATAATTTAAACCAATAAGGAATTAATATTTAAACATAATTTAAGATTTCTTTACCATTACCTGTGGTTTATTTTATAAACTAAAAATAACAAAGCTACTTTATAGATTCCCTCGTTCAAAGAACAGGTACACCACCCGCTTTGGTGGCCGCGTGATCTAACGCGCTACTTTCATGTTAGACTAGACTGTAAAGGACGGGAAGATCGGGGTTCGATCCCGGTCGGTTGCATTAAGGGGGTTTTCCTCCCTCAATGCAAGTGTGGGTGCATTTCCTCTAATTTAAACCCTCCTAGTCCTTAGTCCATTAGTGTAATTAGTACATAGCCGTACAACCCAAACGGGTAGTAAGACGCGGTGCTAAAAAAAAGATACACCAGCTAGCTATAATTTAAAATTGAACACAGCTTTTACTCTTAATAGGAAAAGTGGGTGAGCTTAATGATAGTTGTAGTCAGCACCACTGACCCAGACTTGAAAAGCCTGGGCTTGAATCCCAGCTCGGTACATTTTGGTCAATTTATTCAATATTTTGCTTTCCCGCTCTTTCTAAGGAAATGTAACTTTCGTCTGAATCTTCAATACTACTAAGATAATGATTTTTAAATATGTGTGGATGTTTTAACCTAAAAAAAGTTTCCAAAGCTATGACATTGACTGCTATAGTTGACCACATACACACATTACTTTTGAAAATAAAAGGGCAGGGTCTCCAAAACCAGGAGAGGAAGATTGGAGGGCTGGCTTTAGCACCCCTGGTTTTTAATTTCTGGGGGCTAGGATTAAATTATTGTTCACCTCGCACCATCCAATATTATGTAAATTATATTTTAAATTATTGTTTAACTTATTGACCATGCCCAACAGAAAAAATTAAGTCAATCCTTACAATCACCATCCACATCCCAGCTCGGCAAATTCATTCCCAAATTATTTTGAATTAATGAAATATGGTTATTTTAATAGGGTTTATAAATTTATTAAAATATGGCAGCACTAGTAAAATAGATATGTACACAGAATTTTTGTTTGAATTGGTTCAACTAACATTAGTTTTTTAATGGAGCCTTGTAAATGTATCCAATTATGTGAACGGGGTTCAAAAGAGTGCCATTTATCAATCTTGTTACATTAAGGTCATTGAATAATGTCAAAAATGCATCCACTCGTCTCATTATATTCCCTAAAACTTACAAAAATACTTTAATATAATCATATAATCTTCAACTGTCAGTATAATTAGTATCAATTTCAATAAACTATTATCGGCCATACAAACTCAATATTAATCGTAACAATATTATGTTAGTATTTTCTCAATTTCCTTTCCTACCGTATTCTTACATCACAGAATGGCACCCAAAAAAAAAAGTATTGATAAAAGTACTCCAAACAAAGAATAAACTAATTAAAATAGCTTCTAAGAGTAATCCAGGGTTTAAAAGTTTACCCGGGGGTAGGACTCCAAACTCCTCTTGTTCTTATGCCAGACCCTTCACTTTCAAGAAAATCTTGAAGCCCCTGCATAAGGGGCAAAGTTTATTTTTTGTTTGTTTAGAAGGAATATTTTATTTACAGTACATACAAAAACGTCAAGGACAAATAAACTCTTGGTAACAAACACCCACCAGCCCCGTGTGGCTCTCGAGTACGACAAGATGACAGTAAATTTGAAAGAAATTTGCGTCTTAACGGCTCGATAACTCTAGCTCAGAAGAATATGGGAACGAAAATGCTATAAAAACCCTCCCAAACACTCATAGGGATAGCCCTAATAGTAAAATATGTAGAGTCAATTTTTTTTTATCACAGCGGCTGACCACCTGTTCAGGTTGTACGTATATATGATAACTACTCTAATGGGGTAAGGATGAGGAAGGAAGCACTTTGGAGGAGATCTACCCACATTTGCGTGAAGGAGGTAGTTAGGATAAACCATCCTCATTAGACCCAACCAAGATTTGAACCTTGATCTACCCATCATCAGTAGGCCAGTCTAACATGAGAGTGACGCCTTAGATCATTCAGCCACTGAAGCGGGCTTTTAGTCAATTACAAATTTAAAAAAAAAAGCTTTAAAACTACTCGCACCGGTGGACAAGTGGGGAAAAAGCATAATTATTAACTTGTTTGGTTTGTCGGCGACAAGGAGGTCGGTGGTCGAATCCATGCCAGGTATACTGAGCTATTTTCTTAAAGGTCTTTCCACTCTTTCTACACGCAAGCGTGGCTACATTTATTCTAAATTTATCTTCCATATCACTTTAGTGAATTTACGTATACGTATAGCCCGGATGACTAGACAAAAACCATCAAACCTACTATAAACAATATTTGTTTAATTGGTAAAATAAATACATGTGGGACCGAAATAATTAGACGATTAATGACTTGAAAACTAACACTTTAATCTAAAAGTAAATGTTTACTAGCTAAATAAAATCAAACTACATATTACACTTATTCATATTTGGAAGATAATGTCACTCAGGTGAACTTACCGAACGTCAGTCAAACCTCAGCACTTTCCATCACTTTCCTCAGCATAGATCGTCTAAAGGGGCGGCCAGACTGGGTGAACGAGCGTGCGAGCGACTAAAATATAAAATAGAACACAATGGTTGTAATGAGAGGTGGCCAGACTCAAGCGAGCGACTAAAATATAAAATAGAACACATTGGTTGTAATGAGAGGTGGCCAGACTCGAGCGAGCGACTAAAATATAAAATAGAACACATTGGTTGTAATGAGAGGTGGCCAGACTGGAGCGCGCTCGACCCGGTACAGTCTAGTTTACAGGCGCTTGGCAATTTTATTAAATGTTGATTCATTGAGTTCTAGGAAAACTTCTCGTTTTGACATTTTTATTAATATCGATAGGTTTATCACACTTGCTACTAATGGCCTAATTTAATTGGTAAGATCATAAACCAAACCTATATGTATATATATGTAAAACTAATATGTTAAAATACTTCAATATTATCAAACTAGGCCTTTACAAATAACAATCATCATTAGCGCGGAGAAAGATTGAGAAAACCACAATAATAAATCACTTGTCAAAAACCACCCTCAGTTCCTCAGAGCCTCCTCGTCAACAACTAATGAGAGCTATTTGATAATTACGCGCTCGCACGCTCGCCAGTTTGGCCACCCAATCGACTGCGTGCTCGCACGCTTGTCAGTCTGGCCGAACCCTAAGTGTTTTCGCCCCACCCTGTAGAAAGTACAGTACATTCACCACCCGAGCTTAGTCAGATGATAGCACAAAAAGTTACTAGAAATAATCCCTAGTCAATCCCTACGCAAACAGTTGACATCTATTACTTTGGATAGCTGTAATGAAACCATTGGTAATGTTTGAATGTGATAGTTAAACACAGTAATTTAAGCCAATATTATTTATATTTGTTTGAGTTTGGGCATAAAGCTTGTTTATCGTTTTATTCCACTTTAAAAAAATATATATATTGACGGTACTTTCACAAAAGGACTGACAAATATTGGTTTAAAATGGTGACCAATGAATTTAAACCATGTGATTGGTCATGACGCCAACAAGTTCTTTACAATTGTGCATCAACGAAGTGGATATAAATCTTTATTCAATTAAATATTTTGAAATACGATAAAATAATCATAAAATAATGTACAATATATATTAAAAAATGACAATTATTTCCTATTTTCTAAGTAAATACAGTGCATGTTTTAAAAGTATTAATGTGTGCACTATATTACACATTATCGATAACATTCCAAAACGAAGAATAAGTACTTTTAATTATGTTTAAAATCTTGTTTCGGATTGGATACAAACATGTATTAAAAGTAATGAATTAGTGTGAGAAAACTTAAGTTTACGTTATTTTGTATGTATATATAATATTTAATTAAAAAAACTTATCATTTATAACAAAAACCGTGATATTTTACAAGTGTTACCAACCCAAAACCTAAACATATGATTTTTCAACTGTCAATCAGGTAAAGAGCTATGGTGAACATCTTAATATATATAATTCTTCTGTACGTGTGTATGTCACTGAACTCCTACTAAACGGCTGGACCGATTTTGATTAAATTTTTTGTGTGTGTTTGAGCGGGTACGTAGATGGTTTAGATTCACAATTGGACCCGGTAGGCGTCGCTGCAATCGGGTTCTAGGATTTTTTTTTATTTTTGAGGGAATTTTTTTTTGGGGGGGGGGGGATTTTTTATTAGATTTTTTGCATATAAGAACATGTAACCTCAAAATTTCACTCTCCCACCACCACCCCCCCAATATTTATAATAACAGCTGATATTTGTGGAGTTGTGGGCGAAATGCCAAAAATGAAAAGATGTTTTATTTTGTATGTTGTCTTGACAAACACTGAATTTGTAATATTTATGTAACTCACTAATTGGAGTTCATTGTGAATTTGTAATTGTGATGATTACATAGTATTTGTTTTATTATCGAAATCAACTATGCCACCCAAACGAAAAGCCATTGTTCGGGCAGGACAACGTCTGTCGGGTCTGCTAGTATTGTATAAAACATTTCTCATGCAGTTAGTATATATACTCTTGCACAAATACAAGAGATGCGTGCCCTGTAGTAAGATAATAATTGTTTAGGGGGTTGGGAAAAAAACAACAGAAGAGGTAAATGCGATTAAAGTTCAATCTGTGGATATTGTATGTGGACCCTCTTTCTTTCTCTCTCCCAGAATGAGTTTGTTTTTTAATGGTTCCAATCTAGAGCTCGTTCAGTTGATGTTGATGTCATCAGCCTGATTCCGGCCTATGCTAGGCTGCAGTAACAGGACCGGAGTCTGTGTTCTCTGGACCAGCTAGTTCTTATTGATCTGCCGCTAGGAGCAGTCTGTGTACTCGACCTCACTTACCCCCCCCCCTCACTCTCTCTCTCTCTCTCTCTCTCTCTAACTGCTAACGCCGAGGTCAGAGGACCATAAAACTATCATCCTCTACTTTTTTTTTAATCTTAATTCATCTCACCCTCTTACTTTTTCTCTTCTATATTCTTGTCATTTAGTTATCTATCTGATAAGTTATTTATATGTATCTATAACTAGCAACAGAACAATTTCTAATGTTCATCTTCCCCTTGTATGTCTTCCTTTATCTTTGTATTTTTCTTTTCTTCATCTTATCATAATTTATCTCTGTTGTTCTAATTTATTTAGTACTTTTATTTTCTTAGTTCTTTGTTCGTATTTCCTTACTTGCAAATTTTTTTAAATATATACTCCTATTTAGCTTTCTGTCAAATATGTATATTCTCTTTTTTTTCCATGCACCGCGTCTTACTACCCGTCTGGATTATACACTTATCTACTAATTACGATAATGGATTAAAGTATTTGGAAGGTTATATTTAGAGGAAGTGTGCCCATTCGCGTGGAGGGAGAGTGGAAAACCATTTTGTAAAAATCACCCTTATTAGACCCAACCGAGATTAGAACCTCTACTGCGAGAGTAGTGAGTTAGACCATGTGACCACCGAAATGGGGTTTTAATCATATTCATCCTAGCTTTAATTTATTAGGGATCTTCGCATGCATGTATGTATTTAAAGTGAGTGACCTTTACAGTTCACTCACCCTCTATTTATATAAGTTATAAAAGGTGTGTGAACTGTAAAGTATGTATGTGTATGTATATATATATGTATATGTGTGTGTGTGTGTGTGTGTGTGTGTGTGTGTGTGTGTGTGTGTAATTGTGTGGATGCGCGCGCCCACGCAGATCACATTTCAGATTCAGAGCGAAGTTGAAGTTAAAATATACGAGACAAATCCAAAGTCTAAGCTAAGATTTATTATTGTTTTCACATAGCGCTACTTTTAATTTTTAAATCATCCATTCCCAATTTCTTTCTTCATTAACTGGGGCTCTACCTTGACTACTCCATACCAATATCTGCCATTTTACTTCTTTATTTTCTTACCAAATTTAATTTTCTTGATCTATTTAGTCTTGCCCTTTTACCCTTCTTCCAAAATGTATATTGTTTAGTCATATATCCGCACTTTTCCTCTTTATCATTCATCCTATCGCCATCTTTCTTAAAATGTTGTAATACACAGTATCTAGCTATCCACCCCATTCACTCCCCCTTGTTCGTTCCCTCCCCCTCACGGTTGTTTTATCTCCCTTTTCTTCCCCTCGTAACATGTTCCTCATTCACCCCCTGCAGTCAGGTCACACCAGGTCATGTCCCGGACCTTGATAATGACCTTGAACTCTCTACTCTTGCCATTCGCGTTGCACAAAAGCGTTCCGGAAAACCAACACTACCCCACGATAAGATTATTTCAACCCAAGCATGACCGATAGAAACTGTGTAGGAATGTGGATCCATTGGGATTTGAAGGCAGACCTGTGTTCTCCTTGCTCCACTTGAGTTAAGAGCAAATATAATCGGCACCATAATATTGCGTTGTAGTTTTTATCAGTCCGTGGAGACCTGATTGAGGGAAATAGATGTATTGTATAGTCGGATTGTCGTATAAACTATGAAACTTACTGTTGAAAACGTAAGTACAGCCCAATTTTAATGTAAAGGGGACATTTAAAAAATTAAAAAATATTTATTTCTGGTTAACATTGATTATTTTGCCTAAATGAGCCAAGCAACTGCTAAAAAAAAGAACATTCAATTTGGTTAATTTGAAAATAAACTCCCCTCATTTTCCAAACAACAAAGTTATACTTCTTAAAAAATGAGTATATTATTTTGTAAAGGAATTATTTTAGGGAAAAACTCTCAGGCCTATATTTACCATTAAATTTGACTTATTTTTATGAATCCAAATATTTATTTTAAACATTCTAAACTTTTTTAAGTACTATATTTTTGCGTAGGCTGTTTGTGGGCTATGTTAATTTTTTGTTTGTTTTTTGTTTTTTAGAAGAAAAACATTTTAAATACTTAAAAATCTTTAAAATGATTTAAACATTTTTAATTTGCAATGTTTAGTAAATTTAACATATTTATAATACTTTTAAAGTGCTACATTTATAATTATACTTTTGTCTTTGTAATACTCTGACAAAAGTATATATATGCCGTCATCTATGATTGTAAATCAATTTTATATGCCACTTTGAGGTGATAAACATGAGATAAATGGTAATTATTTCCAATTTTGACCCTCATCAAAGTGAGCATGATTAACTGCAAGGATAAAATAAAATTTATACTCTAAATAAAAGCCTATCTGTTCATCAATTCACACCAAATAATTTTAAACTTCTAGGTATTTACATATTTTTACTAATCTTGGCGAACGTTTTCACATAATAATTTATAATATTTTATTAAAATTATTTGTACAGTTAAGGGACCAACATAAATAACTCAGCTAATATATTAAATCATATTTAAACGCCAAACATAGTAAAAATTTATATATACACTACTGTCACAAGAATAGAGGCCCAAAGAAAAAAAAAATAGAGCCTATAAAACGTACAAATGATATATCCTTGGGGTCCCATATGCAAACCAAGCTTGAGAAATATCCGTCCATTATATTAGAATCTAAACGGGAACACATTCAAAGTGAGAATACATGTCTACATTATTATATTTTCCCATAGGATTAAAATGATGGCATGCTCGAGTAAAAATAAAATTACAAACAAAATCACAATAAAGAATCGGTCCTTTAGTTAAGTGTATCACAAACTCTCTCTCGTTTAACGACATTCGATCTTTTAGAAAGTTGTGCGCGTATTTACAAGAAACATAAATAATTAACGCCATCTGATTATTGGGTACATCTTAATGACTATACAATTTAATTTTAGACTGATCTCGATAAAGTATTGAAATTTTATTCAAATATTTAAAATACTCATATATTAGAAAATTTCACATAGAGACGGTACGCCAAAAAAACAAACAAAAAACATTTTTTTGTAATCAGAGGTAACCAAAAAGTGTTTTTTTGGTTAAAATAGAGATATTTATTTCTTCGTTGTACTTAAAAACTCTTTATCTACACTTTTTAATCATTAAATAAGGTATAACTAACTCAATTTTCATCTCATCAAGCTCGGATATCAAAATAATTATGTTTATTTACTTTTGCATGCGCCTTTGTGTTAACCTCTTTGTGCAAACAAAAAAAAAGATATCCCCTTCACTCCATCACGGAGATTTAATATCAATTTCGAACTAAGCAGCCTCAGATGAAATAAGGAATGTATTCACCATACGTACTTTATTCTATTATACACTTTAATAGAATGGATGAAATGGTTGAAACACATTTTGGGGTTTGCCCAACTTCAAAGTACAAATGTGGGGGTGAAATTCCCTTAGGATTAAATATGTATCTATGTGTGTTTGTGTAAATAATATAGGCTTATCTATTTATTTACAATTTATGTATAGCTATATATCAAGTAAGGGTAAAAATATATAAATAAATTGAGAATCTATAAAATTATACAGTAGTATTTATAATAATAAAACATGTCAATTATAGTATTAAACGTCTATTAATTTATATATAAATTTCTAACTATCATTGACATCTTTTATTAGGCGTAAATGTGTATATGCAATTAAAGAAATAATTCAATATTTAAAGAGAGATAAGAAAAACTAACAAAATATTTAGATACTTTCATTTTACTATTGTTTCTTGATGTAGCGTGCAATATATTATAATATGTAGAGTGATATACAGTATAATAAGGCTAGGCAAGCCTGGTGTACACTTTATCCACCCTGAGATGTGTCAAACGTACCTTGATAAAATACGCTATGGTGAAGCTTATGAGAAAGGACCATAGTGTCATTGTAAAACACCAAGAAAGTGTTATACCTTTCAATTTAAATGGAGTGTACAACCATAAATACATTAATCAATAAATACTAAATAAAATACAATAGAAATATTGCATGGTTAGTAAAAAGATGTAGGCATGTTATTTTTGCGTGTACATATGATAGAACTAAGAGTTTTTTTTATAACATCGCATCTAACTATCTGTTCAAATAATACGCATATTTTTAATTGTCAAATACTATTCACACTAATTAATACTACATAAACAATAATACTGTATATGAATGTATACTACATATAATAGAATAGAATTTCTTCTGGCTAAAATAACAAAGTTGGCTATATTAAGAATAAGGATCAATTTAATCTACTTTCGCATCCTTAAGAAGTTATGTGATAAATATTTTGTTTTAAAGTTTTAATCATATTTCTTTTTTTTTTATGGTTGTATTGAAACTTTGCACTAAGAACTTTGTAATTTGTTTATGATATGCTTCTAGTAATTCTTAGAAAAATCCGTGTAATGCCTCAAGACTTTCATGTCTTACCTATATTTGAATTGTCAGCAAAACTCATAAGTACTATATTTAAAGCCTCTCGTAAAAAATACTCATGGTAGTATTTTTTTACGATGTTTTAGTAAGAATAAATGAGTAAACCATATAGATAACTATTGGGAAAGCTATATTCTGCTAAATATTCAAAATATGAAGTGAAATACAACGAATTAAAAAAAGTCACTATTAGTAATAATAATACTAATTATATATAAAATTGATCGTTGTTAGATAAATCAAAATATATTAAGTAAATATAAATTTTTGATATGGTAATGAGGCAATGTTAAATAAAAAAAATGGGGAGTGGCTGTGTCATGGACACGGCCGTGTGTTGTACGTGAATACGTTTATGTAACGGGTTATATTTTTTAAATAAAATATTTTTATTTATGTATTTAGGATAAAAGCAAGGAAACAAATAATTATTGTATTAAAACCTAAACGAACATCGTAGCTTCTCCGAGTCAAAAGTTATACTAATTTCAAATCTCGATACGCAGCAAAATAACCTCAAAATGGCGGCGCTTCCCCCTCCACCGCGCGCGATGCGTCACTGTTCTCGCTTATCGTAATGAATTCTTTGATCCTTTAGCTATCCAGTGGTATAATTTAATTTTGGATGTAGAGGAAAGATTCGAAACTACAACACCAAACTGTATCCCCCGATTTTGTTATCATTAGGTTTTTTGGATTGCCCCCGTATGGTAGCAAATTTAAAGACGTATTCACGTCAAAAAGCTTAATGTGAAATCTATTTTTTTTAAATTTCTACAAGCACATTGTTGCATTATAATTAATACAAGTTTGACTTAAGCCTTAGAAGCTTATAAAGTTTTTTAATTGTTTATTCGCTCAAAATAATACTGCGAGTATGAATAAATTATTATTTTTATCACCGTGTCTTACTGCCCGTTAGGTTTATACGCTTAAGTACTAATTACTATTATGGTTTAAGGGATTAGGAAGGCTATATTTAGAGGAAATGTGTCCGCATTTGCGTGAAAGAATGGAAAACTATTTTGGAAAAAAATACCCTAAGTAGGCTGACTCCCGACCAATATTCGTACCTCGATCACCCCATCATAGGCAGTCTAGTCTACTGTGTGGGTAGCGCATTAGACCATGCGGCCACAGAAAGAGGTAATAATAAATAAACTAAATGAATTTAGGAAGAGACACACTGGACTAATCTATGATACTTTATTATGGCAAATTTTGTGAGGTTACAACTGGTTTAGTTTTGTACTTAATCATTCCACTTGAACTTAAATAATTGAAAAAGCACATTTGTACTTGTATTGCTTCCCAGTCCAACCCCATAAACAACAGTGGTGATGTTGTAATATGTCATCACCACGCACGAAGCCATGTTAGGATTATCACCACACATTATCACCAATTAGGTTCGTGCTCGAAATACAATCGTGACGATTATGTGACCGTCTCACCAGTAAACACTGAAAGTACAGTAAGAACACAGTAGAAATGACATTTTATAAAATGCATGTTTTTTTCGATCATCATTGATAACGTTTTAATGTATGAAGGGCACAAGGGAAAAGAGGAAAAGTCCCATCTAAACTTAAACCGAGCTAGTACTTCAATCTGTTTGACAATCATGAGAGCTTTATAATACACTTTAGATTATGGTTAAAATAGGTTTGTTATATTTAAATTGTTTTGTGTTGTAAGTATTCCTATTTCCTTTATTTATATCAACCACTTTTATATTTGAATTATTTATCATGTGTGTTTTTCATTTGATCGATTAATCTCTAAAAATACAACTCACAATTCACGAGAGGATGAACATTCCAATCCAATAAAATTGATGTGTGAGTAGTTTACAATTTTGCAAATGAAGTCGTCTCACTTCCAAGTTAAAACAGATGATTTCCAAATTGTTCATTGCAAAGGTTAAAAGCTGTGTAGTGAGTTTCCAAGGGCGATTGGGGAAAGGGGGGGGAACGTTCAAACACATTAGTTCAGATACCATAAATCCCACCTCCCACAAATAACCCCCTTTCAATAAACAAACCTTTTTAGACAACTATTTGATGATATTTGAAGACTATTTACGATTAGACATAGACAATGTGTATTCTACGTGCGTTTTCTTTGTACTTTGCAGTTTGAGTAAACTCATTTGAGAGGGGAGGGATTGTTTTATGGCAATGGATATGGGGCCGCTACCTGAACCTGGCTTTATGAAAGCCAGTTTATTAACACAAGAAAACAATTTTGGTTTAGAAAGTTCTAATCTCAAAGATTTCTTAGAAAAATACTGCCATCAAACAATTCCTTCAGAATCGACACGTCTAAAGAACTAAGTGAAACCTATGAAATATGAAGGCAGAATCTTCTGGATACGAGGGGATCCAGTAGATTCACATCTGTGGATTTCCGTAGGCCAAATAACTGACAGTCTCTGACGGGTCATAGAAGGCTTAATTTCTTATCAAACTGGACCCTGATACGCCATCTAGAGCTCATCTAACCTGTAAAAAATAGTTGACCAGACTAAACCAAGAAACAGTGGCTCACTTCATTAACTAAGGACTAAAGATTCTAGATTCTGACGAAGACAAAGTGCTGCTTGCTTTTACATACACTGTTTCCTATATGGCTTCTGCTACGCAGTTACTAAAAGTATTTTACTTCTCTTTTGTCCACGTGATCTTCCTGGCCTATAGCCAGAACCAGGTAGTGGAGCAAATAGGACTGGAGTTATCGAAGGTGAACAAAACGGTTTCCTCAGTGAAGACAGTGTTCATCAAGGCTCCAACAAGAGTGTACACTTCAAAATGAACCTCTGTCCCCAGAACCTGTACCTATACGATAGGTAACATGTCTGAAAGCTGCCAGGTGGCCTACTACCTTGACCATTTCCTGGAAGTCAAATAAGGTGTGGCTGGTCTAGAGTAGGATGCTGTCTGCGTAGCTGCGATAAGCAAGTTCTAAATGATACCTCATTTCAAAACAATCTAGTTCCACAACACATTCCTTGTGAGGACTATTACTGCTCTGGAAAGTACAGGGATACATATATATATATATATGAACAAACAGAACTTCTCTAAAGCAAAGAAGAAAAATAATTTAAGTTCCTAGAGAAGTTGATGAAAGTGTGAGAATAAAATTGGACAGAGTGCTTGAGAAGAACACAGTATTGAAGAGTATTTGTGCTGCAGCTGAAATTTTTGCCGAAAGTTTAGTCAAATGGAATATGAAAACCCAATTCAATTTTTTGCCATGTTAAAATACTCTCCCCTCCTATTAGCGGTTATAGAACGCTCTTTTTCAGCATTCAAATTAATATTAAGTGAAAGATTCCATAACTTTACAGTGGTAAAACTTGGAAAAAATACTAGCTAATTACTGTGAGGCCAACTTTGGAAAATGTGTCGAAAATGTTTGGAATCTGTGCCAAGCGTGAATAAGACGTATTATCTCCTCATATGTGTGTTTTTATTAGAATTAAAGCCTATATGAATAAAATGCAGTGTTTGTTATTTTTTGGTTTTCAGTGTTTTCCTAACTAATTTTTATGACCCATCGTTTGTTTTATAAAGCCTAAATAATGTATTCAAATGGTAAATTTGAGGCATCTAAAACTGGGCTTTTTAAGACCTAAAAAGCCACTCCCTAGAACAATTACCAGATTAAATAGTGCCATGTCAAGCTAAGATTGGTATTTTTAATGGTAAATGGAGTGTTAAGATCTGTTAAAGCATTTAGGCTATAAATATTTGCACGCGCGACCACACACGCTCGCACACATAAATACGAACAAAAATGCAGATGTTAAGGTCCAAAATAATTTTAAAGACCTGGGCATATAAAAGAATACTTTCCTTAAAAAAAGTCGAGGTAAATTTATTTCGGCATTACGGAACACTCTAGATTCCACTAACTAGTAACTAGACGCCTTTAATAAGCTTGTCAACTGAACTGTGTGAAATGCATCTTGTTTTAATACCCGATGAAGTAGGGACTGGAAAGGTAGAATTTAGAGGAACTGTGCCCAAATTCTGCGTGGAAGGAGATTGGGAATACATTTGGCAACCAGAAATCATCGTTAGTACACCTTGCCGGTATTCATACCTCGACCTCTCAGTCATCCACCTGCTAGAACTAAGGGAACCAGTTGCGTGCCCACCAATGTTGGTTGGATTTAATAAAATAAAACTAAATCTAGTGGTCATATGGGTGCGGGCATTGCTCTCACAATAGGTTAGATTGCCTAAGAGAGGGGTGAAGGAGGGTCAGGGTTAGTGTCCTGGATGTGTATACTTGTTCCTCCACGCGAATGTACAAACGTTTCCTCTAAATCGACTTTTTTTAAATTTAGAGCCACGTTTTAATACCCTTTAAGTCCATACGTATATGTACTAACTACGCCAATGAGTTAGGGTTGAGGAATGTTGATTTTAGAAGAAGTTTACCGCCATTTACGTAGAGGTAAGGTGAAAAACTATTAAAGAAAAACCACCCTCAGTGCACCCGACCAGTATTTTAACCCCGATCGATTCATACGTCTGGACTATTACGAGAGCGACTCCTTAGGTCAGGTGACCACCGAAGCAAGTCCTTTATTCTTAAACAATGCATAAATAAACATATTTGTTTAGTGAGACGAGTAATATTTTAAATAAGAAATTGAAATCACAACTGTGATTAATTCTACAGTTACTCTGTACAACAATATATCCCCATTAGTTAGTTCGGTGTTTCGAAGCCAGGCAAACGTACTCGGCAATAAATTGTCTTAGTCCTCCCATCACCCATTCATATGAAGATATGTCGCAGTGCCGCAGTGGGAGGTCGTCGCCAACTCTGCCATCTACCGGCGAATTCTCAAAGGAGCTGTTAGTCGAGATAAGAGAGAGAAGTGTTGACAGTGCTCAAGTTTGATTGTTGGGAGACTCAAGAACAAGAGCTACCTTTCCCGTGGGCTTTTTAACCCACCCACCCACCCACCCACTTTCCCACCAAGGTACAGAGAATAAAGGTAATTCGGCGGTCAGCTCATGTGTAAATAGTCTCAATAATACTCAAACTGGGGAAAGCGCGAACCCCAAGATACAAAGTGTGGACGCATTCGAAAGGAAGCTCATGTGGAGATAGTTTAAATGTTGCTAAATTTGTAGAAAGCGTCAACCCCAAGATACAAAGACTTTAAATATTTAGAAGAGCAGCTCATATGGAGATGCTTTACTGTAACGTGATTAATTTAGGCAATCTATTTTCTACGCAGAGCTACCTATTTTATTAAATAGTTTGTTGTGTGTGTTCATTGTGACATTTGTGTGTGTTTTTTATGTTGGTTATCAAGGTGGGAGTTTAGGGAACGCGAGTTAAGGGCAGTGTTTTTGAAGTTTTTATAGTAATTTTTTTTTACAAAAATAGACAAAATATTGCTCCAATAGAAACAGAAGAGTTTGATTTTCTTCACATGGTGATATCAACAGTTGTTGAATATCTGTCCCGAGCATTGCGACATTATATGAGAGACTTTTTTTAAATGAAGATAAAAAGTTGTAATAAAATTCCAGAACTTTTGATGTTACCATATGAAGAAAATTAAACCATTTGTTTCTACTGGAGAAATATTTGATTTATTTCGATTAAAAAAAGGTTTTGATAAAAAAAATTTGCAAAAACACTGCCCATAGCTCACGTTCTCTACACTCACCACTTAAAGTTGATAAATTATTATAAAATCCATACTGTAAGTCACGTGGGCAAATATGTCAGTCTTGTCTAGTTTTATGGTGAAGCAGAGTTCAGGGTTAGAATCCCGGCCCGGATTAGAAAAGAATTTTCCCCCTAAATTATTTCCAACACCACCTATGCTTAGATGCAGTTATATTTTTTTATATATAACTCCACGTCCCTCATATTTATTTAATTTGTGTACACATGCATTCGAAAGAGTCTTAAGATGAGAAGTGCGGAATTGTATGTATGTGATGTCATACGAGTCGATATGTTCTTCCGTATATTTTTTTTTATATTTGCTTAAATATAGTTTATTAAATAAACCATTTGTAATTGGACGTCTATTTCTTTAAAAGTATAAAATTAAAAGTTTTTCTGCTACTATTTTCCACATATATATGCGCATATTTTTCGCTTCGTTTCACTACCCATCCGGGGCTCTAAGCAGTTTAATTCCTCTACAGAGGTAGAAATGAGAAAGGTAGAACGTAAAGAAGTTGTACTTGAGTCTAGAAGAGTGGTAAAGTATTTATGGAGAGAAAACATCAAATACAACTGACCGGTATTCGATTTCCGACCTTCTCATCGCAAGTAAACCAGACAATATAAGCCTGACACTTATACCAAGTGTCCACCGATGCGAGAACCACGTCTTTTATAAAAACAAATTGAGCACGTTTTTATTTTGTCAAGTTTCCCACTTTCCTTATTATTTTTCACAAGATACGATGATAATGAAGCAGGAATCTGCTTGATCAGCCTTTTTTTTTCAAAATCCATTTTTACCCCCAAACTGACGTCTTATCATGATGCCACCCCCTTGCCCTTCCAATCATTATGGTAGGGTCTACTTACAAAACCAATATTCAATAAGATGGCCGCCCACGTAGTTGAGAACGTGATCTAAATTTCAGGCTCGTCTAGTCTTATTTTTCAGGGCAGTGGAGATCGGGGTTTGAATCTTTGCTAGGTCTACTGAGGATGGTTTTAACTTAATTTATTTCACACTTTATAAACATGCAACCGAGGGTGCATTCAATCTACCATCTTAGTACCATTACGTGATATACCTAATATTTACTATCTACGCTAATGTATTAGGGATTAGGAAGGCTGAATTTAGACAAAGACTACCTGCATTAGCGTGGAGGTACAGTGTAAAACCATGTGAGTAAAATCGTACTATTTACACCCAACCGGGCTTTGAAACTCCGATATTCTCATCGTCGCCAGTCCAGGGTCCAAAAAAACGTATCATCAACTGAGAAAAGAAGCGTATAACCCGAACGGGTAGTAAGACGCGGTGATAAATGATTATTAAATGAGAAAAGGAATTGGATATCAATAATAATAATAATAATAATAATAATGTGAGCACGTAGACTGGGTTTCAGTCTTGTCTAGTCTGGTTTGACGCAGATGGGGAGGTCGGGGGTTTTAATCCCGGCTGGGTGTACTAAGATACATTTTTTTCTAAAGGGTTTGCCACCCTTCCTCCTCCGTAAGCCCGTGTTCATTTCCCTTAAATTGTACCTTATATTACTGCTATCAAATTATAATTCGTAGTGAGTAGAAAGTGAAATAAGTATTAATGGTTAAATAATCGATATTTCTCCTTCAATAATAGTACTTTTTTTCTTAAATACTTTTGTCTCGATATTTTTATTCCAATACTTTTAATGAGCTAATTAATCGATACTTCTTTTTCAATACTTCGTCCCTAGTAGTAAGAAGCGGTGCAATTAAATCAAAAAAGGAATTATTTGCGCATTTTGTGGCTGTCACACGACTAGTTACGTGTGATCAACCCATTCAATAATATGTTTCAATAAGATTATCATTCTCTAGACACGGACATCTTGAACGAGTGAACTGTGAAATAATTTAGCAGCAATCCTTGGTGTTGGAATTGTTTCATCCATAGACAGAAATAGCCCCGGGGAAGTAAATCTATTTCCATTTGCGTTGGAATCTTAAATGAGATTCTTGAGGGACGACGAGATAGAATCTTGGAGGCTGAAATTCGTGAAATCGGATTGAGAGAGAGGGTAATATTTACAGATACATGTTCCTTAAGAGTAAGGCGTTCGAATAAATTGACGAACGAGGAGGGGATAGAGATTAGATTTTACATAAAAAGTCGATGACATATTTGTGATTACTATATATATAACACCGGTGTTACTACATATTCAGGTTATACGCATATATGATAGTTACTCTAATGGGGTAGGGATGAGGAAGGAAACATTTTAGAGATAATCTACCCGCATTTGCATGGAAGGTGATTGGGAAACCATTTAGGAAAAACACCCTAAATAAACCCGACTGTGGTTCGAACTCTAATCCCCCCCGTAATTACCAGGCCAGTCTAATACAAGAGTGACGCCTTAGACCGTTCGGCCACTGAAGCGGGCTTAGCTACAGTTGATTGTGTGTGTTTTATCCAGCATTCTACTACCTGTTATCGAAAGTGAGTTAAGGAAGAGTAAGTCTATAATATAGAACAAATACACCCGTATTTGCTTGGAAATAGCTTAGGAGACCATTCAGATAATAAGTACCCTCATTAAACCTGACTGAGTTTCAAACCCTGTTCTCTGTACCATCAAGAGACAAGACCAGACGATCTTGAAGTTTAGTTAACAGTGCCATTGATCGGGATAGTAAGCTGTGTTTATTGTTTGGAGAAAGGAATATTTTTAGTTAAAAATTTATTTAGCTCATAAGCAAGAAGCATGTCCATGTCGTGCGAAAAATAAATTGATTCATTAAAAAAATCAATATTAATATCAATGGACTTCAACTACATATTTAATACCAAAAGAAATAAGTATTATTTAAGGGGGTCAAGGAAAGAACACAATAACCCTCATTTTATTTTTAAAAGAAATCTGTTAGACGTGATTTCTGGTAGCTAAACTCTTGAAGTACAAGTTGTTTTTATAGTCAGTGATGACCTTGAGATTAGCTAATATTTATTAATATTTTATTTGTTTTTAATAGCTATCTTTCAAGATTTCATTGAAGTTTAAATAGTTAATTACATCCCTTTTATATCGATGAAATTACTGATTATATCGGCATACTACTTATAAAACTAATTAATTTATATTACCCGCCTCTGTGGCGTAGTTGGCTAACGCGCTAGTCGTGTTGAGCTCGACCGCTGAGGGCGGGGAGATAAAGGTTCGAATCTCGGTCGGGTGAACTTAGGGTGGTTTTCCACTCTCACTCCACGCAAATGCGGGTTCATTTCATCTAAATTCAACCTTACCAATTTCTAATTCATTAGCGTAATTAGTACTTAAGCGTATAACCCGAACGGGTAGTAAGACGCGGTGCTAAATATTATTATTATTAATTAATTAATTTCATAATATACACTACACTCAGGCACCCGGCTGTTAACTCATCAACAAATTCACTAATAATATTTTTAGGTACACCTTGAATCAAGGCTATTACCCTTAGCTAAATAGGCAGACATGTAACTGATTGGACCGAAGAGAATAAAAGTTTGAATGACTAATATAATCGGTCAGACCAAATCTACATTTTGAGAAAATGGTAGTAAGAAAGGTATAATAATCTCTAGAATGCTTAGGTAAATAAGAGTGTAAGAAAGATATAGAGAATTTTAGGATGCTTAGGTAAATAAGATTGTAAGATAGGTAAAGTAAATTCTAGGATGTTTAGATAAATAAGAATGTATACGGGGAGGAAATAGAAAGAAGAGAAGAAAGATGATCTTATTTCAATATATTCAGCTTTATAAAGTTAGGCTCTCCGCCAACCTTTGTAAATGGGTGGGGGGAAGGGGGTATACAAGTCCCTTTCATTTTTTCTTTCTTTTTTTGCTTGTCCCCCTTCTACACAAATAAGGTTCCACCACCATTGATTTGATTAGAATGTTTGAGTGATATATACTATCAACTTATCCCAGCTTATAGTTACACTACAAACACCACAACACTTCAGATATTTAATTTAACACTTAGCTAAAGGGAAAATAACTAATAGTATTAAAATTATGGCCGTCCAAACCTGACCAAAATTCTTACTTTGAACCATAAGAACAGTAGACCAATGATCAACGAATTGAGATTTGGCATCAATCTAAAATTGTGACATATGTAAATGAAATACAATTTAATTTCGATATATATCGATTGTGTTTTAGACCAAAGCATAGAGGCATGACAAGTCAAAAATATATTTAAAACATTTCTCTTCATAGCTTCCTTTCTCCAAAAATACAAAGAAATTAATGTACTAATCTACTCATCAGTTTCAAATAAAAACTTATTTACGTATTATTTAATTTTGAGATTCACATAACTCTGGGTTAATTGCATAAAAAACAAAATATAAAGTGTTTCAAGTAGCTTTGTGATTAAGTACCTAGTAACTATTTTTTATCAGCCAGCGCAGTGTAATTCATATCCTTGCAAAGTGCAAAACCCAGACAGGCGTGACATTGCCCCATCGACCCGAAACAATTGCGCGTGTTTGTTGAACAAGCTTACGGGCAAACCAATAACTTACTCCTGCTCGCAGCACGGGCTTGTGTCATTTGCAGACTGATTGCGTCAGCATACCGTGGAATAATAGACTACGTGCGGCAGAAACGAACGATGCTTGCAAAAGAATGTTATACATCAAGCTAGATCGAATTTTAAAGTTTCTGTTTTTTTATTAATTCAGTAAACTAAATAGTTTTTTATTATTACGTGTTTATTAATATATTATGTGGAGTTTAGATTTTTTGTATAATTATAATTAATGATTAATTTGTATTTTATGAGCTTGAAATAAGTATCTATAACAAAGGATGCTATAGTTTATTGTGTTTTGTTTCAAGTCTCTAGTTCGAATCTTATTATATAATTTTAACGAGAGATAAAAAATTGAAGTGTTTCATATGTTTATAAACATTATAAATTATCTCCGAAGTAAAATACGATAAGTTATTTGATTAGATTGTTTTTTAAATGTGTGACATCTTAGATCAGTCAGTAGTGTGTCTGCTTACTAAGTGCCAGGTTCGATTTCCGGCACGATAGAAATATTTATAATTAGTGGAATGTGGTTTCCCCTTTCACTTTGAAAAATTAATTGTTGGACTATTAGGTGTTGTGTCTATTCTAGATTAAATTTAGTTTATAATTCATTTTCTGAAATAATCAGTCGACTCAGCAAGTCACGTTAAATACTATTACAAAATTATATAAAATCTCATTTTAGATCAGAACAAGTTTGATGTGTTTTGAACGCCTTCTTTCCATTATTTTCATTGGGCTGGAGTTGGTCTGATATGTATTTTCACGAAATTGTGTCCATAAATATATATTAAAAATACTATTTTCTGTTAGAATTTGATGAACGATTTGAAAACATTATATTTCACTTTAATTTAATCCAAACGTATTTGATCTAAAGTTAAAAATAAAAGGAATAATCACGAACTATTTATATTCAGCTTGAACAAATTGTTTAAATTAAATATTTTCACATTACTTGTTTTAAATTATTTAAATTAACTTGTATAATGTTTGGTGTAAACATGTTTTGTCAACGTGGAACTTACGTTTTAACAATGTTTTCAAAACTACTGCATATTTTTTTTAAATATGAATCGGTTTTTAGCAATATATGGTAATAATAAGCCCTTATCTTCAAAACAATTAAGCGAAATGTTGAAAACAAAAAAAGTTTTTTAGTTTCAATTAGTAAAATTTTAGTCTAAAAAACCATATCAATGAGTACGCCGACTAAATGTGAGGCTCATATAGACTAGTTTAGCCTAAAAGTAATTGGAAATTTGGTGCTAGAATCCTGGCGTATCATAATTAAGGTGTAATTTTCTTAATTTAAAGCAAATGCTGATACATTTCCTTTGACCTTTATATATTTTCCTTATCCTCTTAGCTTAATGAAAATATAAACAGCTTGTAAAGGTGGTGAAGGGGAGAGACCGAAGTTTCAGTCTGATGGAGTATTTTTCTCCAATTTATCAGGACATTATATGGCCAAAAATCGATACAAGGCAAGGTTGAGTAGAATAATAATGGATTTTCAGACGTAATATATAGAATTATTGATCGATATATTTTGATGGCTTAATCCAGGTCACACGTCTCATTTTCAAACAATAACTATTTTACATACTGATTAGTCTCCATTGTCACTTGTCTATTGACGATTGCATCAAGTGGCTGAAAACTTTATTGCAGTCCAGTACACTAATTTAAGTTTTGATCAAATTAATTGTTGATTGACCTTGAACTGGAAGAAGATAAAAGATGAATCCTTGATTTGAAATAAAGGTTTACAAAACCTTTGAGTAATGCTGAAAATGCTTTTAAATATTGCCGTTATCGTTTAATAAGAATACTGATCAAATGTGGTCATAAATGAACTATATTTTTTAGCACGTCTTACTAATGTGTATGTGATAATTACGCTAATGTGTGAGGGATCGAAAGGCTGTATTTAGAGGAAGTGTACCCACATTTGTATAGAGGGAGGGTAGAAAATAATTTAGGAAAACCCATCCTGAGTACACCAGGCCGGGATTCGAACCCTAATCTCCTCGTTTTTGGAAGTCCAGTCTATTGTGAGAGTAGCTCCTTAAACCATGAATAAATTTAACTTGCTTTATGGTTTAAATATCCAAGCTAAATTATTCTTAATCATGGTTCTAGCCTCATCTAGATATCTATATTATTTACATTGAAACCCGACTCGGTGGCGAAGCAAGATAACGCGCAAGTTTCGTGTTGAGCTAGACTGCGGGGAGATCGAGGTTCGAATCTCACTCGTGTGAACTGGGGGTGGTTTTCCTTAAATCGTTTTCCACTCTCCCTCCCCGCAAATGCGGGTTAACTTTATCTATATTCAACCTTTCCCATTCCTAACCCATTATAGTAAATAGTACTTAAGTGTATGACCCGAACGGGTAGTAAGACGCGGTGCTAAGTGCCAAGTATAAGTATTTAAATTGAAAATGGACATCTCAGTGAATAGAGCATCGGCATAGTAATCCAAAAGTCCTGGGTTTGAATTCCATGTTCAGGTGTCATTTTTCAATTCAAATAATATTAATTTGCTTAGTTAATATATTTTTTTATTTCTCACTACAAGGTGGTTCATTAATTTTGAAGATTACCCAGTACTCACGTTGGTGGCCGTATGATCTAACGCATATCTCTCGTGTTGGACTTGAATTCAAGTGACTGGGATTGAATCCCAGTCGGATTTACTGAGGATGTTTGTTTTTTTTCCTTAATAGTTTATTTTTTCCCTTGCCGCAAATACGGGAGCATTTCCTCTAAAAGTCTAAATTATTCATCCCTATGCAAACAGCGTAATTAATGTATGAGCAAAACTCGAACTGGTATTAATTAGTGGTAAAAAAAATTTTAGTTCAGAGGAACGTTCTTTTAAACTAATAATCCTCACCATTTTTGCTAACTAGTTAAACAAAAAAACTGTTGTCAAAGTGATAGGGACTAGAAAACATTGGATGCCGTTTTATTAAATTAATAACCTACATATACGCCAGATTTGTAACCAAAAATAGAAATACACCGGTTAAATGTTCCGACTGTACCACGCCTACGTTTTGACGTCATAGGAAGCAGCTCTTTGAACAAGAGCACGGCGTATCAACGTGGTTATCTGCGATATGTACGCCACATTTCTGAAACAGGTAGGTATGTAACATTTAAACTGTTCGCTCATCATTTACCTACACACACATACTCGACAAGTCTCTGTACAGGTTGCGAGTGTAGAAGGGTACACAATATAAATTTTGGATACAAGTTTTAGAACTGATAACATTAGCTGAAGGCGGAACAGTGAGTTCATTCAACACACACAGGCTCAAAATAAAAAGAGTATTTATACACTAGATACTTATAAAAAAAATATTTTAGCACCACGTCTTACTACCCATTCAGGTTATATTCATGTGTACTAATTACGCTAATGTGTTAGCGAGGAGAAATGTTAAACTAAAAGTAATATTACCCCCATTTGCGTGAAGGTATATTGGAAAACCTTTTAGGAAAAAACCACCCTCAGTATACCTAACCGGGATTCTAACACTGATCTCCCCGTCATCGGCAGTCTGGTCTTTTGCAAGAGTGATGTCTTAGACCATGCGGCCACCGAAGCTGTTCACGAATTGAATAATAATAAATAATATTAAATTTAAATGATTTATTTATCATATAATAACAATATTATTATATTAAATAACATGTTTCGTATTGTTTGCATGTGATTGTTTATGATTTATCTAACTAAATTAATTTTTGATTTAAAAAATGCTATACTCGTAGCTGCCTGTACAATAAACCTGTACGTGAAATTAGGGCAATACCGATAAACATGCTTCGTGATGTCATGACTAACTTCAGAGCAAGACTTCAGCAATGTGTGAATGAAAATGGACGACATTTGAAAGACGTTATTTTTCCAGATCTAACTTGGGTTATAAAAATCGCATCATCGTGTAAATAACAATGGCAAAATATAATGAATTTAATGACAAAATTTAAACAAATGTTTGTTCGAAAATACAAAAGTTATTACACTTGCAAAACCGTCATATATTTCTGCCGCACCCTGTATATCCCAAAAATTTAAGTTGTTGGTTCTAGTGAAAATATATACACAATAAATGCTATCTAAATAATCATAAGAAGTTGATGAAAGCCGGTGTTCGTGAAAAGCATTAGACATAATTTTATATACCATATTAATCACAACTTGTGAATGTGTGGAATGCCAGGCCTCCACTGTGGTTCGGATTCCACGTTAAACTGTAGGTCCTCCATTTCATCTCACAATCACCCTACCATTGCACATTAGCATAAGTGCGTATAACCCGAACGGGTAGTAAGACGCGGTGATAATAATAATAATAATATTAATAATATAAGGCACATGAAGCTACGACAGGCCTAGCAATTTATCTTATGTAAATTACCTTCAAGGTCATTTTCATGAGAAAATGAGAGTTTCCATCTTGTTTATAGTGGTAAACAGTGTCTAGATATAAAATTAATCAAAATCGTTAGAGCTAATTTGGAGAAAATAAACTTTTCTCTCTTATTGCCCTTGAGTAAACTACCCTTAAATTTAGGGTTGAATATCTAATTCTAAAAACCCCTCAAAAGGACGTTATGAAAACCCCAGATAACAAGTTATAGCCCAATATGTAAAATTGTTTCGGCTCTAGGGTCCGGGGTTCAATCCTCGGTCCCGGCACAGATTTATCTGATTGTCAAACCCTTCCTTCACCTCTGACAAGACGTTTATTAATCACAACTTGTGAATGTGAGGAATGGCAGGCCTCCACCGTGGTTCGGATCCCACGTTAAACTGTAGGTCCTCCATTTCATTTCACAATCACCCTACCATTACAAATTAGCGTAAGTGCGTAAAACCAAACGGGTAGTAAGATGCAGTGCTAATAATAATTATAGTAATAATAATAATTTATAGACCATATACTATTTTGGTAATCTCTTTTTTTATATATAAACTTTAATATTGTTTTGCTTAATACAAGTAGTATTTTGTGTTTCATCTGCAAACTATCTTATCCTAGTTTTACTCCTAGATGAGCTTTAATACACCTGGTGCCACCAGTAATACAAATACGTAAGAGGTTTTGCCTAGTCACAAACGTTCACGGGGAAGAAATTAACTTTCTTTCTTTTTCTCCGAAAGCACTGACATTCCAGATGTATGTGAAACCGAGCTTCACTTGATTAATATTAGAAAGTATATTATAATCCCTCGTGTATTTTAAAGCTCTTTGTATGATATTTTATATCTCAAATACGCTTTCTAGGATTAATAAAAATGATGTAAATATGGCACTTTGCAAATTCAATTAAATGGTAAATAGAGAAATTAAAGTGAATAAAGCTTTCAAATGATCTGATCTGTTTGAGCTATTATTAAATATTTTATTGAATTAACTAAGCCCACTACAGACAGTATTAAATATTATCACTCCTTTAAGTGACTCACGCAAAGATTACAGCTTGATTCACTAGTTTGCCGAACGCTCTCAAATAATCTGATTTGTTTGGGCTATTATTAAATATTTTATTGAATTAACTAAACACACTACAGCGTGAATTAAACATTATCACTCCTTTAAGCGACTTACGCAAAGAGTACAGATTGATTCACGAGTATGCCGAAAAGAGAAAGCAGACTCTGCTTGGGTAGCGCAACAATTCACACGCTGTATGATGACCCATGATGCATTGCAACGCAAACTTAAAACAGCTTAGTATCAACATATTCTATTTTCTTGTAGATAAACATATATTACAGATCATTCTCCTGATGTATGTTTTCAGATTACAACGCTGTGTCGTGGCACAATCCAATACATCGATACACACGCTTTTACATTATAACGACCAACGAAGCTGTCTGCTTGTTGTTAGCTCTACAGCGCATGCGCTGTCATATGCACACGCGCACTGATTTGAGATGGTTGGTCTTGTGATTTGATTGGTTCACCCGTGCTGAAGATCTCAGGCAGAGCGGGACAAAGTAGAGATAAGTTGAACTTGAGCAAAACAGCTCGCTCCGATGATGCGGCGGAAATCTTGTGATTGGATTAGAGCCCGTCGCGTGAGTACGTTTCTGTTCCGCGCTTGTTTCTCGGCGAGCGTGTGAATCCACAGTAATACCGTGTAGCATCGGGATTCAAATTAACAAAGTCTCTCAGAGAATAAAAGGTAACGCCTCAGGAGAGAGAAGCTTTCCGATCTTTCTCACACTATGATATTTTAAGAAAGGAGTGAAGGTAAAGTGAGTTTAAGGCAGTATTCTTGCAGTTTATATACCAAAACACATTTTTTGACGAAATAAATAAAATATTGCTCCAGTACAAACGTAGAATTTAATTCTCTTCACATGGTGAACTTAACATTTTAATTATTATTATAATTACTACCGCGTCTTACTACCTGTTCGGGTTATACGTACGCACTTACGCTAATGTGTAATGAATGGTAGGGTAATTGTGAGAGGAAATGGAAGACCTACAGTTTAACGTGGGATCCGAACCACGGTGGAGGCCTGACATTCCTCACATTCACAAGTTGTGATTAATACACGTTTTGTCAGAGGTGAAGGAAGGGTTTGGCATTCAGATAAATCTGTGCCGGGACCGAGGATTGAACCCTGGACCCCTAGCACAGAAGTCTGAAACCTTACCCCTAGACCACCAGGGTAAAAATTTCATTATCAAATGCCGCTATGCTTATAAAAGATATTCAAATATATTGATATCACCATGTGAATAAAATTAAATTCTTTATTTCTACTGGAGTAGTAACTCATTTATTTTAACAAAAAAATGTTTTTGCTATAAAAACTTCAAAAACACTGCTCTTAACTCGCGTTCCCTACACTCCCAACTTATTACTTCAATATCAAAAGATTATAAGCAATTTTCAAATTAAATATACCTATAATTCTGGGAACATGCATGCCTCGTCAAAGTCCTTGTTTGTGGACGTGACGTCATCTGAGTTAAGAGAATCAACCAATAGAATTTAATTACAAAAATTACATAATATTACATTACATACAATTTACTTATTTATGCTTTTCCTAGTTAAATAACACAACGTAAAACCCAATATCAAGTAAACTTATCTAATTAATTTTTCAAACATATATTGAACTTAAACATTGAAAATACATAGTTTTAAGAGAAGTTTTTTTTCTCAGAAGATAGTAAGAAATAAGACTATTGCTTTTATTTACATCCTGGACATTAAAAAAGATTAACTTTGAAATTCTACATGATGTGACGCCATTAAGGGCAAAAGTATGGCGGATTGCGGCACACGTAGATCTTAGGGGCTATTATTTGTATGCATTATCTAAGTAATAATGCAAAATCTATTGACAATAATTACGATTTCAAAGTATCCAGAACTAATTTTTTATTTGTGTTCCTTAAGAACTATGATTCAATTAAATCTGTAAAATAAATTATTTTCCTAAACCTATATAACTGTACAAATAACAACCAGACTTTTCCCCTACCCACTTATTTAATTTTACGACAAAACGACATACAACCCAAATTAGTATGTTGGATAGCTCTCATGAAATATTAAGGTTTAGCCTAAATCCTTCTTATTTTGTCATTAACCAGTTTAGTGTATTTTATATAGATTTTTTAGTACCAATTTTTACTACCCGTCCGGTTATACCCATATATACTAGTTATGCTGATTTATTAGGGATGAAGGTTAAATTATGAAGAAGTTTACCGGTATTTCCGTAGGGGGCAAGTGAAAAATAATTTAGGAGAAACCCCCTCAGTACACACGACCGTGATTCGAACCCGGATATCTCCATCGTCAGCAGTTGAGTTTATTGCCAGAGTTTCGCCTTAGAACATGTGAACAGCGAAGTGAGTTTGTACATTATAAATATAATCCGATATAATAATAAAAATAATACACCTATTTGCTAAATATTATAAGTAAATTAGATGACTGAGTGGTAGAGCATTGGCACGTAAAATCAAAGGCGTTGAGTTCGATTACCGTGCCCAAGTTGTTATTTTGCCCTTAATTGGTTTTGATTCAACTCTCAGGACTGATATTGTGGACAAAAATACCTACCAGTTTGTGATACACGTTTATTAAAAGTATTTTAATTGAATTCTTTCTTATGTTAATAACCCTAATATAATTATTTAATTACATCTAAAAAATTATGATCAAGAAATTTTCAATAATTGTAAGGATGAAATCAATTCTTAAAGTGTTAATTGTGTTTAATGATTTACATCTGTGTCTTTTAATGATTTGGGATATTAGTTTTACAAATATTGATTTTCATCAAACGTTTGACTTTAAAATTTCCAAAGTCAAGGTAATTATTACCAGGGATTTTAATTATTTCTGATTAATTGAGTCCCATTTCTCTCATCATTTCCGTGTACGAAAGTTGCCCGCGGGCTTGACGTGAGTCATCTGTTCTACCTCCAAGCTGTAAAAGGGGATATTTAAACAAGAGCGCTGGTATTTGTTATTAATCTTAGATAATTTATTTTTACATTTCTTGTTACTATTGTTTTCAGTCTGGTTACTTGCAGAGAGATAGCACTCTATATGAGGACACGTGAATAACAAGCTAGCTTCAGGCGCAACCACATCAGCGCTGTTGTTTTCATCACATGGATTAATACATTATCTTGCGACATTATGTATATATGTTTGTATGATTTAATTCAGTGTTTCCCAAACTGTGCTACGCGTACCACTAGGTTTTATTCACTACAAGAGACTCCCTGTTGTTTTGATATATTTTTAGATTTTTCAAAACAGGAGGTAAGTGATATATGTTTTCATGGTTTTGAGAAGGTATTTTTTTTAATTAGATTTTTCTCATAAAGATGTCATACTACATCGGCCGAAACTATATGTATAATTAAAACCACGTGGTCGTGGTGGGTTGAATTCCCACTGCTCACCCCCCTTCCCCCATGAAAAAACAAATCAGTTTTGAGAATTTTGGGGGTAGCTAAAACATTTAAGTGATCAGCGTGCAAAGTTTTAGCTTGTTACCTTGTTGCGAAACTTGGTTAACACTATAGAGACACAAACAGACGTGATCGTAGTGCTCTAAATTCTCCTTGAACCACCCAACTAAAAAAAAAATCAGTTTTAAGAATTATGAAAGTAACTACAACACTTAAGTAAGCTTAGTATCTTACCAGGAAGTTTGAGGAAAACTCTGAATAAACAAACATCACATGGATTTTATTATAAGATATTAGATTGATACTATTAAGTTTGAAAAGGCAGATTTTTACGTGACATAATGGACTGTTATAAATCTTTATTTTTCTTTGTAACGACTTTGTTTCTCTTACCACGTACGATTTATTAAAATTTGTAACAACCATTTATACTGAATGAGAAAAAAGGAAACAAATACTTTTATCTAATAAAGATTTGGAAGGATTACGCTTATTAGGTCATGGCATAGAAAGGGGTTCACGGCTGACTAAAATGTGGTAAATACAGATGTAATTGACGCAGTATAAACACTATAATCCTATGATTTGTTGTTCAATCTTGCCTTTTCTCGTAATTTTAAATAAATGTAATCTATTTTTCTTGAAAATAAAAAGTATATGTAAGCATAAGTTAGAGTGTGTTCAGTACTTAACTATAATCTTATTTAACATGCATTTAGTTAATTTACACTACAAGCTTACGTGATATAAATCTAATTGGGCTTTATGAAGTCAATATATTATGACATCCAGCTCAACTTAGTAGGTAAATTGTCCTTCTACCTATTATACAAATAGCTGCCATTCAATCTGTACCTTTTAATTTCTCTAGACCCCTCGGAGGGAGAAGTTTTGTGATCGTAGAAAAATCTGTTTTAAGATTTTGATAAATGTTGACGTTTCATGACCCCCTGAAACAGAAAAAGTGGTTTTCACATCGGCGTCTGTTTGTACGTGATTGTGTATGTATGTATGCATGTATATATTTATGTATATATGTATGTATTTATGTATATATGTATGTATTTATCTATTCATGTATATATGTATGTATATATGTATGTATTTATGTATATATGTATATATGTATCTATCTCGGTCTTGAGACAAAACCATTTTAAGCAAATTTATTAGCAAACGGAATCAAGCACAAATTATCATAAATGATCTTACTATGATAGATAATGAAAATAATTATATGACTGATTCATATAAACTCTCTCATATAGTCTATAGAAACAATAGTTTTTAAAATAAGCTATCAGTAAACTGCTGTAGCCCCGAGTACATAGATATGTACAGAGGTTCAGACAGACATGCATAAGGACAGACAGAAATACATACACAAGGAAAGACAGACAGACTTAGGAAAAAACATACTTGTAAAACCTATTATTTTTTTTAGTTCAGTGTCATATACAACTTCAATACCTATCATAATCTCTAGATATAACATTTCCACGATTAAAATACTTTATCTAGATGAAAAAGTAAAAACAAATATGGATTCTAGATGAGACTATCTAAAACATTTAAACCTTTCGATTAAAAGACTCATTAAGTAAATTATAAAACGTAATTATTCAGATCATTATAAAAAAAAGTGGTGAGAGCTATTTAGCGACCCGAAGTCGAATGGTAATGATTTCGCTCCGTCGTGATAATTGCCTTCACTCTGGATGCAACAAATGGAGTAATGATCTCGTGAATCATTGTTTAATGACTCGTTAAATAACCTTCGAAAATCGACGCCCATGGGCGAAGATGGGTGCTCAAGAATGTGGGACGATCGGTGATGGAGTCTCACTAACACGTATGTGTATGGAGCGTGTCAGACGCGGACAAGACAATCGTTGAATATAAGCAAGTAATTAGCAATTGAACTAGTTTAAGGTGGAAGTGAACGTGAGTTAAGGTCAATATTTTAACATATGTTATAACAAAAATAATTTTGAGCCAAATTAAATAACCTATTTCTTCAGTAGAAACATTTATATTAACTCTTTGTTTTATACTACTACTACTACTACTACTACTACTACTATTAGCACCGCGTCTTACTATCCGTTCGGGTTACACGCACTTACGCTAATGGTAGGGTGATTGTGAGATGAAATGGAGGACCTACAGTTTAACGTGGGATCCGAGCCACTGTGGAGGCCTGGCATTCCACACATTCACAAGTTGTGATTAATACACTTCTTGTCAGAGGTGAAGGAAGGGTTTGGCAATCAGATAAATCTGTGCCGGGACCGAGGATTTAATCCCAGACCCCTAACACGGAAGTCCGACACCTTACCACTAGACTGCTAGGTCACCCTTTGTTTTATACATAGTTATCTTAGCAGATCTTTAATATGACTATTAATAGTAGTCATATATTAAAATATAATAAAAAAAGAATCGCGTCGCATTGAATATATTGGTACATCATAAGCTCCGCCGCCCTCAAAGAATCATGTATTGATCCTCATCTTTGATATGCTAGCCTTTAATAATGCCTTTAACAACACTTGTATCTAACCGAATAATAATTATGATAGTAAAAAAACTCGTATCGATGAGCACAGACTAAACGTCAAGATCATATTGGGGAATTTTGGGTTCGAATCTCTCGGTCGTGTGGGTTTACTTAAATGATTCCGTACTTTCTACGCAAATGCAGTTACATTTACTCAAAGTATTATTTACTCATCTATAACCCATAAACGTAATTAATGCATGCGTATAGCCCAAACGGATACTAAAACGTAGTGAGGAGCAATATTATAGCTGTCAGATGAAGTTCTTTTTTAAGAAGAGTGGACTTTAGCACTGTCCCGGAGTCTATTGCAAGACCTAATCTCCAAGGTCGATAGAAAACGATGGCACAAGAGCTCTAGAGGCCCGATACTTGGGGAAATACTGTGTTTGGTCTACGGCTTAGAGGCAAGGGGGATAAAGAGGCTGGTCGCAGGTGGTCGCAGGTGGTACAGTCTCTGGCATATAACAAGATATCTCTTCTCCCCTCACTCCCCCAACCATGTGAGCTAAGAGCTAATTTTAACTTGTAGACTACGGTTTGTAAGAGCAACACCAAACAAATTATTCATAGTTTTTTTTATTAAAGATATACACAAAAAAGTTTCAAATTTTATCACAAAAATTAACAAATTTAAACATGATAAGTAATTACTTCCTATAAGCTATTGCTACTATTGATTACTAGCCCGTTTAAATAATATTTTTATGGTGTAATTATTTGGTTTTTTAGACGGCCAACAAGTTTGGATTTTCATCATTATAAAAAAACATAATCTTTAGTAGTAACACATTACGTTTAGATGATATTTTATAAAAATTCATAAGTAGACGCAAGAAAACTTGACATTCCTAATACTCTATTGATAGAAAAACGGTCTAGATGTTAGGATGTGGTAGAAGGGGATGCAAGAGAAAGCCAGTGTTTTTGCAGTTTTTCTAGAAAAATTTTTTTTGGCCAAAATAAATAAAATATTGCTCCAGTACAAACATAAGAGATTAATTTTCTTCGCATGGTGATATCAACATTCCTTGAATCTTTATCATGAGCATAACGACATTAGATGACGACCTTTTTAAATTAAGAAAAAAAGTTATCATTAAATATCAGAACACCCTTGAACAGATATTCGAGAATTTGATATCACCATGTGAAAAAAATTAAACTCTATGTTTATATAGGATATGTTTTTAAATTTATTTTGACCAAAAAAAGTTTTACTATAAAAACACTGGTATTTTCTCGCGTACCCTTCCACCCAACCTTAATCTAGTTTAGTTTGGTATTCTGGTGATGGGGAGTTTGAGGTTCAAGTCCTGGTAGGGTGTACTGATAGTGTTTTTTTTCTTAATAGTTTACCATTTTACCTCCGCTTGAAATTGTGTTAACTTTCTCTAAATCATACCTTACTCATCCTCGTAGTTTTCGTGGAACTACGCCACGTGGTGGATGACATTCGAGACGTTACATATTAAAAATCATGTCTGGGTTTCCCGCCACAATGGGGCCAGTAATAATTTAATGTAACGGTAACTTTGCCACACTTGAGCTCTAGCTCTACTTAATTATAGACCTGGTATTTTACTAATAAAGTTGGATGCATTCAAATAAAATGACACAAGATTACACAGTATTTATCACAGTCGGAACGATAATCTATCAACACGAGGCAGCTTTAAGGCGATTGGCTCTTTTCATTTGGCGTGTAAATGCAGAGCCATGGGAACAAACGGTTATCTTAAAGAATTTTTATTGTTTTGCAATTTTGTTTTCAGAAACGGTTTGTTCAAGAATAGAAGCATGTTGATTAAGTTATACTTTTTATATACACACCTCCTATATAATTTTAACAGTGATCAAATATCGATAAAATTGACATTTTTCAAAAGAAAACTGCCGGCTTCATAACAAAAAATAAGAAAATTTAACAATTAATAAACATCGATACATTATCTTAAAAGGGGTTTTGAAAATATTATCACAAACATTTCACTTGTCCTCGAGAAAACTGATATTTCCAAACGTATGATTTTTCCTGTCAAGACCTGTCCGGAAGCTAGCACCATCTACGTTTCCCGTGATACATCTGTTCTTGTTGGCGCGGAAGGATACTTTGGTCGGTTATGAAACCACGCTACGCCTTTCAACCTCCCACCCACCATCCCACGGAATAGGTTTTAGAATAGCACTCTACATGGCCAAGGACCTTAAGGTTTGAAATTAGAATGTTAGCGCGTCGCTTACCTACAGTGGGGTTGCAGGCCAAGGGAAGCTGGAAGAGCATTCTTCCTCGGTTATAGTCAAACAAGAAAGCATCTAAAATCTTCCAGTTTCATGAAACTACACCATACTTCATCAGTTTTTAAAAATGAGAGTGAAAAAAACCCGAAACAGAACAGTTGGCTGGGAGAGCCTTGTTGTGCACCTTTTACTAAGAGAAGGGTTTAAACCTGTTAACAAAATCTAATATTTTATGAAGGTGACACAAAGACTTGTCAAAAATATATTTAAAAAAATTGAAAGGACCAACCAGTTGTGTTATATCAAGAAATAAAATTTTAACACATAAAAATTCAATAAGTTCAATATTATAAAATTGTCCATTAAATTCGAAATATATTAAGAGTGGGAACTTTTGATTTGAAATCATACGAAAGGGGAAAATCTAAATCATTACATCCCTAACCCATTAACTTAGCTTACAAACATAACTAATACTAAGACGCAATAAAAACATAATCTATGTTAAAGGGGAAACCCCAACTTCCATCATTTATGTTTTTTTTCCGTGCAAGGAAGCAAATCCAAGATAAATTTCTCAATATACACACGTGCTACTAACTGAGCTAAAAAGTCAGACAATTCTTACATTAAAATAATCTGTGTTAGTCAATAATAAATGTTTACAATCACTATCAGTATAGGCCATCGTCAGAAAATATTATTAATTTAACTACGCTTAATTTGATAATTAGTTTATTTACAAGAAAGTGCTGTGTGTTTGCAAAACTACCACTACTAGTTCTGTGATCAGTAGACCTCGCTTCCTCCACTCAAAAAATATTCTCCATTATTAGTTATTGTAACAGTAGACCTCACTTCCTCATTTCAAAAATGTATCTCTATTATTAGTTATGGTAACAGTATCACTTCCTCCAGTCAAAAATTTATTATTAGTTTACTATTAGCTATTATTATTAGTTTTACTATTAGTTATGTGAAAAATAAACCTCACTCCCACCATTCAAAGAAATGCTAAGTGCGTCATGTTAATAATAATCTAATGTTCTTATCATCTCAACATATCTTTTTGGATACATATTTATTTGGAATTCAAGCTCCTATAATTTCTTCTTGGATTTGAAGTTTATATTTTTCCTTGGTGATCTGGTTAGATAGAAAACATATTAATTCTATAGTCATTAGTGGGCATACATTAAAGTAATAGAGAGTAATCGTTGTTTTTACGAGGTACAGCATAAGGGATTAGTTTAGTGATATGTGTCAAGATTTTTTTTTAAACGTCCTAGGTATTGATATATGCTCTATATTCTGAAAATTGAAAATTGACAAGAAGGTCTCGGGTTCGATTCCCGTGTCCAGGTGTCATTTTTCAATTTTCAAAATATATTATCTAGATGCGAGTAAATCCTCACTAAAACAAACATAATAGCTTTGGCTATTTGACTCTTAAATATACTTTATAGTTAAAAGTTCAAATCACTTGAAATAATCAGCTAAACGAAAAACATTTTTAGAGACTGCCATATTGAAATCTACTACCGTATTAAAAACCATGTACTATACATTGTATAAATCGTTCAGCTTAGGTTCAAAGATTACTCATGCTAAATTTCATCAAAATCGGTCCCCGTATTTGGCAGTTATCACGGAACAAACAAAAAAAAACTTTTTAAGTGGATGCTGTCTTAAAATGGACTACCTGATTTAAAAATCATGGGAATATGTTATTCAACCTAGGATCAAAAAATACCCCTCTCAAATTTAGTTAAAATTGCTCAACAATTTTGACAGATGACGTGTAAAAAATATTCGGACAGACGAAATGCCAAAGGATCACCGCCAAATTTACTCACAGTGTTGTGTCGTGTTGCCAGGAGAAGCCAAGTTTTTATTTCTTTTTCCCTTCATCACATAAAAAGCCCTTAGGGACGAGGGTTCCTTTGGCTGAGCTTTGGGGAGCTGGTTTTACAAGTAGATCGAGGTTTTCTCAGGTAAATTATTCTCCCACAACTATCCTCAACTTTTCCGACAATGCTGTCCAACCAATAGGAAATAAGGGGTGTTATTATCTAGGGTCACTTGGTTTTGCTTTGGGGAGATTATTTGTTCATATGTGTGGTGTGTGTGATAATACTAGAACTTTTTAACCAAGAAACCTCTAAAGCTGAAACGTGGCATACGTATATAGGGAAATCTGAAAATGTATATCTAATGCGTATTTTTTTAAATGTACATCTATTGTAAGACTGACGTGAGTAAAGTTAAATTTACCATCGATGTGGTTTTGTTTTCTGTTCAACTTGATCACCAAGACCTTTTAAAAGTCAACTGAAACTCCTAAGTAGCAAAAGAAATATTAAAATGAATAAAATAAATGTTAGCATTGTAACTTCAGGACCAAGTAACCTTTCATAGCTTCTCAGAATAACTAAGGGTGTGCACCTAAGACAAACTTTTTTTTTAAGTCAACCTATATTCAAATCTTAGTCCAAGACCTTTTGCCCATCAAAGTGGGTAGTAGCTAAAAAACAAAAAAGTCTTTAAGTATTAAACTTTGCATATGTACTGTACTTGGGGAAATATTTATATGTGCATCTTGGGAGTATTTTTTATATTATATATTGTGCAATAATTTGAAACGCAAAAGATTAAATATGAAATAGGCTTATCCATACTTAGGCATATTTCTTTCCTCAGTAGACACAAGTTATATAAAAAATGGATGTCTGTACCAACCATAACTTAACAAATATGAACAATTATGGGTGTATTATTAAAAATATAGTTGAAAATAGTTTTATTAATCTTTTATAAAAGTCAAACATTTATATTAAAATAGTAGACCTTGGTGGTCTTGGGGTAAAATGCTCGCCTTATGAGCCGATGTCCGTAGGTTCAAACAGGTTCAAACCAAACCGGGGTCGATGAATTTTTCAAAAAAAAAATCTGTAGGCACAACTTCCCTCGGAGGTGTAGTAAAGTCGTCGGTCCCATGCCAGTTGTGACTTGTAAAATAACCTTGGAAATTATATGAAAATAGTCTACTTTTACCGGGAAAATTTGTAAGACCTTTCGTTCTCGCTTATAGAAATTATCTTGTGCTGATAGTCGGTTCAGAAAGTGCAAGTTAAATACCTCAAAATAAATCGATGAAATAAATGTATATTAAATTACCCGCATCGGTGAGCACGTGGTCTAAACGTCATGTTCATTTAGTCTAGTTTTACGGATCATCCGGAAGTTGCGTTTTGAATACCTGCCGATAGCATTGAGGGTGTTTCTTCTTAAATGATTTTTCACTTTCCCTCTATGGTGTGAAAACCTCTCTCTCTCTCTCTATATATATATATATATGTATATATATATATTTATATATATATGTATATATATATATATGTATATATATATATGTATATATATATACATTATTTAATTACAGTTACCTCATATTCACAAATTCACATACAATCATACAGTTATTCTGCCATTTATTGTCTCACATTTAATAGTTTTAAACGCCACTAGCCCTATTTTATTTACTTACACGTCAAAGGGTGTGTCTACTACAGCTCTCACTTTTGGCTTATGGCGTTTATTTCGAGAGCTGAGAGATAAATAGAGAGAACTATACAAAAATATTAGTTGCTCTACAGTTATTTAGTATCGTCTAAAAGTGTCATCATAAATCATTATCTTTATATCTACCATTCTCTGCTAAATCAAATATACGACCTAATCGGAATCAAACAAGTCAATACGAATCATTAAAACATATATACTGACTATCGTATGATTTCGTAAATATTGTCAAATACGGTCTGTTCAAGGTTTGCATTGTTTTCGACACCCTTTATAGATTCAATAAAAAATGAGCTATTTGTGTTTACTTAAAGCGGGAACTCTAAAAATGTTCATCCCGGACGTAAAATCAAAGTTAAATCAAAGGTTAAGTATTTTGTGTTTGGTTTTTATAGAATACTAGCAATCCCGCACGGCGTTGCCCGTGATCCCTTCAAATTTTGTTTTTAAAATAGCCTAGTTAAAAAGATAATTAAAATTTTTAAAAAATCCGGCTTTGAGGTGCATTCGGACCCCCTTCCGTCCACCTATGTTAAAAATTTCAGATCTCTGCGTGCCGTAGATTTGGCTGGGCATCACACACAAACAAACACACACACACACATACAAACACTAACTTTTATTATTATAGATTTGAGTTTAACTATAGCGCATCACTTTGAAGTGGTGAAGAATATTCCTTTTAAAGATTTATATTAAAACTCCTTGAACCACAAAGTGTTTCATGACCTAAACTCCAAATAATAGTTTTTAAGTAGGGTTGCCATTAAAACAGGAGATTTGAAAAGTTTTAAAGTCCAACACCTTAGCTCAGTCGGTAGCGTGTCTGTCTACTGAACTAAAGGACCCGGGTTTGATTCCTGAAATGGCTGAAAAAGTATAGTTGGTGAAATGAGGGTCTTCCCCCTTCATAGTGATGAATTAACTGGTACTGAATTTTGTGTCTGTTCTAAATATTAGTTAGTTTATAAGTCGAGTACTGATATAATCAGTCGGTTCAGAAAGTGGGCGTCAAGTACCCAAAATAAATGAAAAAAAAATGTTTTAACGTACCGGTAAGTCCAGATTTTTTTTATTTCCTACAAATAAAGCTGACACTGCAATTATACATTTTATGACTGATAATATATGCAGATGAGTTAATGACAAAAAAAATGTGGTTGTACCGGTAATGATTTACAGGTGTAGATCATAACTCTTTATTCTTTACTGAGGCCGGTAGTAGCCTACCTTCCTGTCAGCTGAGCGCTGGATAGAGAGGGTTAAGGCGGGGATATTGGAGGGGGTAAAGAAGGGGAAATAGGGGCCTGAGGGAGGAACGGAGGGGAGGTGTCCGTGCTAGCAAAGGAAACCGCCGACCTGTCATTCGCGCAGAGTTGAGCCGGCAGTGCACTTTGAGCAATCCCCTCGATAACAAACTAAAATACTTTTCAGATCTTGCAGGTCCACTAAATAAATTAGAGAACGAAAAAAAAAAGTCCAAGTGCAGGGATCTTTTTAGACGATTAAAAAAATCCCTTGCATTTGGGTTGAGGGGGGGTCTTCGGGAGAATTTCTTGCCGAGACAATTTTTTTCTTTCTTGCCTGATAGGGGGTGGGGGGGTAAAGGTTAAACAAAACGCACGACGGATAAACGAGACGTCGGGTCGTCGTCATCGACATGGCGGAGCCCCAAACTGAAGGCGTCGGAGGGGCAAGCACCCCAGCCGACGCAGGCACGCCCGGGGGAGGCGGCCCCCCACCCCCACCCAGTCCCTTATCAGGGTGCTACTTGCTGATCGTCATCGGGGAACCTCATTCAACGGAACACAAAGAGATCATTTTACAGAAGATCGCTAAAGGTAGGTGAACCTCTTGATACATTATATTCTCTTAATAGTTGGTCAGATTGGAGGCTACTTAAAACATGTGCCTGGAGAGAGCCTATAAAACCACAGGGTGGTCTTAAAAATGCAACCATCTGGGACCCGAACCTGTAACTCTCTGGTCAGAATTTGTACTTCAGCTTCTTACCACCCCTTCGGATTTACTTCAATTTAGGCTTTATTAACTGACACACATTTTAAAGGAAATACATAAGCAATTGTCTAAAAGTGAAACTTATGAAGAATACCCTTATTCCTGTAAATCCACCCGGGATTTTAACCTCAATCCCTCAGGTCAGAATCAAATAAGCTAACGCTGAGCTTATTCTACCGGATCGTAACTTATTTATTGTCCTGTAAATGTAAAATGTTGTTGGTAGAAGAAGAGAAAACGCCCCCTGTTACGTGCATATTCAAATTTAAACGGCACCAAACCATTATTATACACCCCTGTAAAAAAAAAAGCCTGATATGCATACGAAGAAATCTTAAAACAGTTCAAAAAAAGTTTTTCCATCTTATTTTCATGGATGCATACGTTATGTACGATTATGTTATTTGAAGCTTTCACTTTTGAACGACATAATGTTGGCTATTCTACTTTTAATTTAATAGTATTTAAGAAATTATTTCGGTGGCAATTCGGCTATAAGTAGACTTTATGTAGCAACCAGTCTAGCAAGACAGCTATGAGGAGGTTAACATCTTAAAGTTAATCACATAGACCACTTTTACACTTTAAACGTTTGCACTTTTATGGATACTTGGGGAATTTATCATTAGATAAGATATTTTCAATAGCATCTGCTTTTTTATATAAAATAATCCATTCGATCGTCGCAGAACCCACTCTTTTATTAAATCCCTGATCCCCCAAGTTAGGACTAAGAATTTCAACCTATCACTCAATCTTTCCATTCATTTTTATTATTATTGTAGTTTTTAATTTTAGTTTATAAAATTTTATGCATTGGTCCGGGTTATCCACATGTTTACGTTAGTAGAATATGGAATCGTAGAGTTGGATTAAAACTTACCCGCATTTGCGTTGAGGTAAGAGATAAATCATAAAGGGGGGAAAAAACTCATTGCATCCAAACGGGTTTCGATCCCCGGACTTCCCGTCCCCGTCAAACCAAACCGGATGAAACTAGCGTTTTGTCCGCGTCTTTAACTTTACAGACAATCTATTAGATTAATTTTCTTAAAATTTATTCTTGTAAACATAATTCTACGTTATTTTTTTTTCACCGCGTCTCATTACTAGTAGAAATGAGAAATTCAGAATATAGAAGAAATGTACTTGTATTTTCGCGAAAGGTAAGGGTAAATCTATCAAGGTAAAAATATATTCACTTCACATAGCTGGGATTAGAACCCCAACCTCACCACCACCGGTAAACTAACTCAAACTAGTCTGACATTTAGACAGTGTGCTCAACAGTGCAGTTTTTTTAAGTATTAAAATGAATGCAATGATTCAAATCCCAAATTAGTTTGTAATATAAATCTCGCTCAGAAATAAATGTATACTGAGCTACAAGGGACACTTTATTCCTAACAAGAACTTAGAGAACTTAGCGTACATAATAAGACCCTGAGCTTACGACGTGAGTTTTAAAATAGGTTTAAAAACTGCCAACTAAGTGAAACAAATATATATACATAACGAGGTTGTGTGGTTTGACAAACATGTTTCCACACTTTTAAAAATAGATAAATGTGCAATATTAAACAGTTACATTTCCCCTTTGTTAGTCAGCGGATAATTCAGCCTTACTCCCAAGTCGGGAAAGTTCAAATATAACACTGACTAGTAAGTAAGGCATTGATTCATCATCTTTTTACTCTCCTCAATGAAAACATTTATATTGATTTTACTATCAAGAAAAGGGTTTCGTTTGAATTTTTCCAATCTTCAGGACGAGCATCACTTTTTCCAACCATTATAGCGTTGTTTATATTATTACGGAGTTAATTCAATGATAATTAACTAGTTGTAATTTAAAATCGCAGAACAATGAAGTAGGTAAAGTCTAGTGTGGTCTTCCGGTGACTGAGAGGCTGTGGTTCAAATCCCTGCCGAATGTATCGATCTTAAATAATTTCCCACATTCCCTTCGCACAAACGCAGGTACACTTCCTTTAAATTCAAACTGATTCATATCACTCACATTAGTGTAACAAATCGGGTAGTCTAGTCAGGTAACAAAACAAGGTGCAACAGATTTCGAGCACATAATTATATATCTTTACATTTATTAGATTAATTAATAAGTGATTTCAACTTTTTGTTTGCATATCTTTGTGTCACTGCACGTATTTCGTGTGTATATATATATATATAATATATATATTATATATATATATAGCATAGGCCTATAATCACTTATTGTAATAAATTATCAAACTATTACTCGATAGCATTGTTGTGGATAAAAATAATTCCTTCATTTAAAAATAGTTAAAGTTTAATTGAAATATAACTTAGCAATAGAAAGAACCTAATTTATAACATATTCCATGGGTATCATTTAAATCCAACCCGTTATAAATCTATGGATTAATTACGGCACTAAGTACAGTTTGTTAAACGCGAAGGTTTATTTTAATCCAACAAAATATTATAGGGCCTATGTATGTATAGGTCTATGAAAATGCAAATGAGAAAAAAAAAATACAAATAGCAATTGCGAATGTTTAATTCGTTCATTTCGTGGTGTAAATGTTTTTTTTTCTGGGCTAAAAATTGATCTTGTAATAAAAAAAACGCTAGTAACAAAAATTAAAAAAAACTTGTAGGAACTTGCATTGCGGTTTTTCTCACGTCTCTTGCAAGCGTATTGATCGGCTGCGCCGGCCGACCGGCATTTGTCTGCGTCGCAATAAGAGTGGGTGGGGGGAAGCGGCAGTCACAGGGAGTAGGGGGGGATACTACCCCCTACCCCCTTTAATTCTTGAACATTACATGTACCCGTTAAGCGCACTGGGATTTTAAACATTATAAAATATTTTAATGGAAGAGTAATCTTCCGCGCGTTGATTTTTATTATATTGGTTTTTTATTTATTTGTTCACCGAGATCGTACTTTTTAATGGCCCCAATCATATAATGGTCAATGGAAGCAATTTACATGCAAACTTAATAGTAAAACAACGAAATATTAGGTCCATGACTTTAGTTTAAAAGGACTAAAATATTATACAAGCCTCAATTAAAATACGCTCAGGCTTACATGTTAGAACTCATAAATAAGTAATAAGAAATTCATGGACACAAGGGAAAAATTATCTTCCGTTCAAATATATTTGCCTAAACATTGGAAAAAATATTATCTAATGCATCAACTAGTCAAGGCTACCTGTAGCCCTTATAAAATGGTGAGAAACGTTATTTTCACATGAATCAGTTAAAAAAATATTTGTATTTATTAATTAATTTCATAAAGTGATAATGAATTGGCTTTGGTTTTACGTTAAAAAATGAAAGCCACTTAGTTAGCGTGGATTAAAGATTAATTAAATGAGGGTAATCCATAATACTTAAAATATATTAAATATAAAATAAGTTTGTAAAAAATACAAATAATACTATACACTCCAAAAGATATTAACTACGGTATAGTTTTTACCAAAATTTAAAATAAAGCAATTAATACATAACCATTTGTATTATAAGTCATTATGTATAATATCACACTAATACTTACATCTGGTTAGTAAATATGAATATTTAGGATAAAACATTGAAATAAAGAATATTTCAACAAATATACAAATCAATACAAGCTAATATAAATAATATTAACTATCCGAAATAAGTTTTAAATGTTTTATCATTAGTTCCTTTTATTTATGAGATATAATTTTCAAGTTCCCATTTATAAGAGACTTAACTCAAACCCCTTAAATTATATTTTTATTACAAAGTAGCAGTTCCTAAAAAAAAAGAAGTAGGCCTACCTTAAATTTAATTATTTTGATTTAATAGTAATTTTCTTGAAAGAAACCAATTAACATAATATCTAAAAACTATTTTTCCTCGGCGAATCCCACAAGACGTCCACATTCTTTATTTAGTAATCTAGTTCAGGAAGGATGAGGAAGGTGAGATTTAGAAGAAATATACCCATATTTTGTGGGGGAGAAAATAGTGAGAAACTATTTAGGACAACCAAACCTACAATACACCAGATCAAAATCCGAACCTTTACCTCTCCATCACTGAAAAGAACAGTCTATAAGAGCTTTTCATAGAGTCCGTGTGCCCACCGACGTGTAACTTCACACGTGACCAACGCTAGATATTAAGATAAAGAGCTCGTACTATCTTAACTTAACGATGCAGATCGTTCCACGTGAAGGGAACGACACCAGTCAATCTGGGTAGGAACTGAGGGGGTGAGGGGGTTACGAGGAGAAGTAGAGTGGAGAGAATACCGGGTAAAGGACAAGGTAAATGAAGGGCATCATTGCCGGCCATCGGCTTCCTCGAAGGCCCTCAATGTTTTACTGGTCTGAATGAGAAGCAAGCTGTTACGGTCCAAGAGCTACTCCTCGTTCGACACTGCGCCGGGTAAAACTGGGCCCGGTACAGCTGCTTTCTGCAACGCTTGACACGGTTCCGTAGACATTCACATCCTAGTGCACTTGAACAAAGCCCGAGAGGATGACATATTTCTCTCTCTCTCTCTCTCTCAAGAAATAAGGAATAAAACATGATTCACACATTTTGCAGAACAATTGAGAGCAGAATCTTTTTGAGTGTTGTAATGATTCACACGCAGACAGAAATGTATATTCTACCCGTGGTGCTTTGTGAAACAAACCAGAAATAGCTAATTACCAACATAGTTTCATTTTCTAGTGTGGATAAAACCGATCTTTTAAGATTGATTTCACGGAAAATGTTTTCATATTTTTGTATTTTATAGAGAAACAAATCTGAACAGAACAAGAAGTGCGCATATTCATTCCAGTTAGTGAGGTATATTTAAAAATAATTTTAAAACAGTGGGAGCAGCTGTCTGCTAATATCTCGCTTTGTAGGCACATGCGCAGTTATTATAATACCGGTTTGGTTTCAGCAATGGCGGATTAGTTGGAGGCACCCAAGCTCAACCTGATTCTGAAGCCCCCTCTAATTCTGAGGATTTTAAACTAAAATGTGCGAATTGAAAATACATAATTTATTATTTTTCAAATAAATAAAAACGAATACATATAAAAATCACATACTTGTCTAGTCTTAAAATAAAATCACATTTTGCATCCTTTTAATACTATTAGTATTACATTTTCTTCTTAACTATTTAAGTTACTATACGTACACATTCTGAACCGGCTGGTTATATCAGCACACGATAATTCTATGAGCGAGAGCAAAAGGGCCTACCAAGTTTGCCGGAAAAAGTATTTTCACATAAATTCCATAGTTCTTTTTTACATGTCACGATCGATATGGAACCAACGTCTTCACATCCCATCCAAAGGAAGTTGTGCTACGAAGTTTTATCACTCAAGAAAAATCCGATGATCCCCGGTTGCGTTTGAACCCATGAACATCGGGTACTGCCTGAGTCAAGCACTTTACCCCAAGACCACCAAGGTCGATCATTTTATTTTTCCATATTTAATAAAACGAATAACTCATATATATATTTCATATCAATTTATTTTCCGTCGGCACGGGACCGATTTTAAACACACGGGACGTAACTATTGTTTCTCGAAATGTGTTGCATAATTTCCTCCCTTACATAGTACAGCGTGATTATTTTTTTAAGAGCAATGTATGTTTAGAATTTGTGTCTCTTCAAGGATATTGTGACTTCATAAAAGAGTGCAATGCGTTTTCCCAGACTAGGAGGGCCTGGTTCCAATGGAGTTGGAGGGTCCGGTATGTTTTTAAGACTAAGTTAAAAACGAAACTACGTCATAATGGTTTTGGAAGAACTCTTCTCATTCACAGGACCCCTTTGAATACGAAATCCATTATGTTTCCACGCATTTTTGCAACTCTTTGCTCGGCCAACCCACCTAAGCACAGTAATATCCTTATAGTGCTATATTTTTTTTAGCGAGTGACAAAACATTAAAAATTAAACAAACATATAGTTTTTTTGAGGCCCCAATAGCGCGTTTCTCGCGCCTGCGCGGTGATCCACCCAACATTGGGTTTCAGTGCATGCACACAGTTTGCTTTGAAATTGGATTGGGTCTCCAAAAGCTGATGATATCGCGCAGAAAAAGTAAAAGCTGAAGTTATTTCAAGTCGCACCGAGCTGATAACGCTGAAATCTTGTGATTGGTTTAGAGCTCGTCACGTGATTACGTTTCTACTCTTGTTTTCATCGAACATATGAATTCACAATAACTCTAGAAGTCTTATGTCATAATTATTTTTCTTAGCGCCGCATCTTAATATCCGTTTGGGTTGTACGAATATGTATTAATTACGTTAGTAAGTTAGTGATGAGGAAGGTTGAATTTAGATGAAGCGTACCAGAATTCGCCTGGAAGGAGAAGGGAAAACCATTTTGGTTAAAAACCTCACTACACCCAGCTGGGATTTGAGCCCCGATCTCAATGTCATCAGCAGTCTAGTATAATATGAAAGTGATGCCTTTAGAACATGCAGCCACCGGTATGTCATATTTGTCCTACGTTTTACTATGAGGGCGCAGGGGCTCCTCAACCAAACTTTTTTTAGATTTATTTATTTAAAAAGCTTGATTACGATAGTTTGTTTCTATTTTCTTAAACATAAATGATTAATAATTACTGTAAAAAAAATTTTTTTAATTTTTAGTTTTGTGAAAGAACATAAAAATTACTAAGGGCGTTGTGACGTGACGTCAGATAGAGATAGAATTTCCAATGTCAAAGAAATTTACGTTTTTTTTCAGTGAGTTTTAAAGATATAGCGTTGAAACAAAAAATATAAATTCTTAAATAATTCTATAAATAGTCCTAAAGTGTCACAAAACTATTAATTTTAACTTGAAATAGTGTTTGTATACGAATTTTTTTTATCAATCATCTACAACATAGATTTGTCACTAAAATGGCCTTTAGGAGTCTTCTTGCTAGGAAGTAGATAAAAGTCCGTTTTAGCACATGTCTATATAGAATAGGAAACAAGAAAAATGTAATTTTAGAAAGCGAGTCAATGTTTTCAAGGTGCAAATAGTATAATGACTGTGTAAACTCGTCAGAGGAAGAGGGAAAATGTTATAACAAGCTAATCAAGAGGCCTCGCAGGTTAAACTGCTTTCTTTATTGCCTCTATTTCTATTTCATATATTGGTTTCCAAGTTGGATTGTACTTAGATTGCTTAAGAGCGTCAAGTTAAGACTCAAGCCGCTACGAAAAATAGCTTCGAAATCTCCAATTACTAGGCAACGTTGTTAACTCCTCCCTATTCGGATTGTGAGTCACTATTTGGTTCACAAATGTTTGAGCCCACCATAATTGTCTTTTAACTCTGTAATTGCTTTCAGTCAGTTAATTGACTCAGCAACTTTGATATGTTGATAGATCTACTAAACGAATACAACGATAGGCCTGAGTTCCGTCACCAGCAAGACAGCCAATAGAAACATAATATTTTTCTTGGGGTTTTTTCCTCAAAATGTGACAGAATGAATTTAACTATACCTAGAAATGTTGGTAAATATTATTAACTAAGAAGATAAAACTAAGTAAAACATCGAACAATGTTTTTTAAACTCACAAAAAAAAAATCAAAAGTTAAAATAAAAGTTAAACCTGATTCACAAATACTCATTTAATTAGGTTTTCACTATTTTATACTTATGAAATATTTGTTAAAGTTTTATTTCTTTTAGTCAATATTTTTGGCATAATTGTAGGCCCAAATGACAGATCAATGCTAATATTTATTTGTCAAAAAATCTACTAACTAAACAGAATTTTTTCCAGGAGAAAAAGTTCTAAATGATTATTACTCTATCATTCGTCAATTTATAATGAATATAATTTGGTTAAAATATGAACCTTTAGTTGTTTTTCGTAGATTATATGTTTTTATTTCGCATCCCTTTAAATATTAATTAAGTTTAAGTTCATTATATGAAAAACATGATACATACATATTGTTAGTAAAAAAATAGCCCAAATTATATTAATCTGAAATAACTTTGAATATAAACACTAAGGTTGCATATAATTGTAATTACGGCATAGTCCGTATAGAGAATACCACTTTTCAATAAATTTTTATTGGTCTAAAAATGATACCTAGACACGGGGATCGAGCCCCAGACCTGAGACTTAGCTTACTACTACTCTGCCATTGAGCTATCCAGGGTTCATTCCGTGCCCAGGGACATACTTCGCTTGTAATAGCTTAGGGCTGAGTCCATGATGGACGTGAGGAATCGTCAGCTACATATGAGCGACCAATAGTATCGCGATGTATGGTTCAAGAATAAATATGTTCTTAATTAATCACACATAAGATGGCCTCTTAAGGTGGGGATTTAGGGAACGCGAGAAAAGGTGTTTTTGCAGTTTTTATAGAAAAACTTTTTTGGTCAAAATAAATCAAATATTGCTTAAGTACAACAATAGAGATTAATTTTCTTCACATAGTGACCTCAACATTTCTTGAATATCTGTAAAGGGTGTCCTGGAATTTAATTACAACTTTTTCTCTTCATTTAAAAAGTTTTTCATTTAATTCTGCTATGCCCATGACAGATATTTAAGAACTATTAATATCACAACGTGAAGAAAATTAAATTTTATGTTTGTACTAATATTTGATTTATTTTGACGAAAAATAAATGTTTAGCCATAAAAACTACAAACACTTACTTTTTCTTGCATTCTCTATATCACCACCTTAACCAGGACAAGTAGATGTGAAGCCACAGTCTCTGGCAATCTTTAATTTTTTTTATTTTTTTTAGAATGAAGACATGTATAGTAGAAATAAAACTGAACCATTTTAAACGATCAGTCAGGATATAAAAAAAATGTCATTTTCAAATAAAGATAAAGTTGGCCTGCGATGGTATGTACCATCGATTTACAGTCCTCTCTTGAAAGTTCTATGCAGTTTAACTGGAAACCTGGCACGTATCCCCAAGGTAATTATCAACCTGATAAAATATTTAATTGATCATACTAGAGTGCGTCATTAAACGTAATTACACAATCACTTAATGGTAACGAAGGGTAATCTGCGTCATTAGATTACCGGTCCGACATTTTGTGATGTTCCCTAGGAGGGAATTTTGACATCAACTTGAGGATCAGATGGACGCATAACATTTTTAATTTTCACTACTAGAACAATATGATTTTAAGATGGCAAATTTAGTATAGGAATAAAAGCAAATTAAAACTTTTGTGCAACAAAATTTTCATAGGAAGAACCTTTCAGGGACACAGGTTGAAGACGATAATTTAAATATTACTTCGAGCAACAAATCGTTTGACAGGGTTAAAGAGTTTAAATATTTAGGAACAATTTTAACTAGCAATAAAGATATTAGATTGTAAATTAGGAAAAGATCTCGATCAGTAAGTTTTTGACAACTTACCTGGTTTCAAGAAATGTAAAACTCAGAACATAAAAAATAATAATTTTACCGATTTTTTATGGGTGTTAAACGTGTTCTCTTACCTTACACGACAAAAACAAATTTAGGGTTTTCAAAAACAAGATGCTTAGGAAGATATTTGGTCCAAAAAGGAGTGAGAATACTAGGGAGTGGAGGAAGTTACATAATGATTAGTTGCATACCATGTACGCATCTCAAGACTTTGTTAGGATAGTCAAGTCTCTTAGGCTATGGTGGGCAGGAGATGCAGCTCGAATGGGAGATTCTAGAACCTTGTCCAGGGTATTGACTGGGGAACTCGATAGGAAGAGACCATTGGGAAGACCTAGATGAAGATGGGAGGATAGTATTAGAATGAATCTGAAAGAGATAGAGTATAATGAGGGGTAATGGATAGTACTAGCTCGTGATAGGAATAGGTGGCGTACTTTTGTAAGTGTAGCAATGAACTTTCGCGTTCCTAATGACATAGGTTAAGGAAATACTAGTGGTATTGAATTTTTATTGACTGAGTGTATATTCAACTTCTTTTATTTCAACCACATCTTACTATCCATTTGGGTTATTCTTATTTAATTATACTAATGGTGTCAGAATGAAGAAGTTAAAAGTGATAGATAATGTACCAACATGTGTGTGAAAAACCATTTAGGGAGAAAAAAACTCAATATACATGGATGGGATTCAACCCCCCCTCCCCCAACTCGTCAGCGACAAACCAGACAAAATGAGACTGATACTTTGTCCGTTTGCACACCAATTTGGGATATTTAATAGCTACCCAACTAGAACCAACATTAATTATATAAGTAACTACTTTTATTTACTATTAAAAATGTTGTAATAAAGCTCATATTTGTGAAAGAAAAAATCAGCGGAAATAGATTAAAAATGTTGAAAGCAATAAAATCCGCTGACTAGACCAGCCTTCCAATTTTTATTTTTACAATGGGTATTGGTCATTTCTCTGTTGATTTTTTAAAAATATTAGACTTTCATTGACAACTTTTTTTTCTATGAAATATCACCTTGTTTTTTCAAGTAGTTACCCTTTTATACGTATAGCTCAGTAATTAATGTTAATTTTTGTACAACCGTTATAACGACGTATAGGTTTAAAATTTTGGGCACCCTTGGTATAGATAATTTTGGCCTAAAAAGGAAATAATGAGGCCTATGCAGCAAAATCTATTACGTAAGGACTAAAGATGTTAAATTTTGGATCAAATTGATTGAAATCAAGATTATTATTTTTTCAAATTTAACCTTAGGCCTACAACTCCTTTCAAAACCATTTTCAAAATCTCTTTGAGAAATTTTAATCGGTGCTTTTATTCAGGTTGGTTGAATGAAATGTATTCAATCTTTGATCAGCGCATAAAATATTTTTAAGCTGTGTTCGACAGTTCAACTTTTCCGATGTTCATTTAAATATATGTTGAAAGGGGATAAACACATGGGCATTGGAATCGAATCAAGGCCCATTGAGTAGTTTTTTATTTTTTTATTGGTGACACTTATGACACTCAAATAGGAAGATTAAATATCTCCCGTTTTGGTGGTGGTATGGTCTAAGGCGCTTATCTTGCAGTATGTGCCAACTTAAATTTCGTAAATTAATTCAAATTTAATCCTCATTTGTGGGCACATGAACTAAGACATCAGTTACATCGTGTCTGGATCGCTTGTATTATTATTATTATTATTATTATCAGCACCGCGTCTTACTACCCGTTCGGGTTATACGCACTTACGCTAATGTGCAATGGTAGGGTGATTGTGAGATGAAATGGAGGACCTATAGTTTAACGTGGGATCCGAACCACGGTGAAGGCCTGGAATTCCTCACATTCACAAGTTGTGATTAGTACACATCTTGTCAGAGGTGAAGGAAGGGTTTGGCAATCAGACAAATCTGTGCCGGGACCGAGGATTGAACCCCGGACCTTCAGCACAGAAGTCCGACTCTTTACCCCAAGACCGCCATGTCACCCCCCTCCACCTCCCCCACATACACACATACAGACTTACTGAAAGACAGAAAGCACAAGGCTTTTTTTTTTTCGCCTTTAGAAACTAAGGTTTAATAAAACGAAACAAAAAGCCGTAACCCCTCCCCCTTTGTAACCGAGGAAGAAAGTAAAGGGTGGCGGGTATGTTCCGAGAATAGCCTCGTCCACCGTGCGGGTTGCGTGTCGGGGAGCCATCCAAGGGGCAGTCTGTAGGGGACCACGCCTTCCCTTCCACCTTGTACTGGCTGCAAGGTGACACGGCACGTCCACGGTGCGTAACCGCGTGACGTACATGCGTCGAGACAATACTCGTCATCAGCCGTCTCACTGCGCCGTCTGCTGCTCCTGACAGTCTCGTCATCTTGTACCGGACAGCCACTTAAACAGGTGATTTAATTATTTCTGCAGTGCAGCGTTGCCAACTGTACGATCTGGATACTACTTAGTGCTATTATTTCACCAACTATATCATCTTAAGGCGCTAGAATAGTCGAGCAGAAATTCATAAACGCTTGAAACCAAGTGGTTTTATAACGTTGCTGGGTGCAACTGTCCTTCAGTAAGAGAACAAATAAGGGAGGAGGAAAATACAAATGCCAATACATTTTTTATCACTGCGTCTTACTACCTGTTCAGGTTGTATACACGCATATGACAACTATTCTAATGGGGTAAGGTTGTGGAAGGAAGCATTTTAGAGTTGATCTACATGCATTTGCGTGGAAGGAGAGTGGGAAACCATTTAGGGAAAACCGTCTTTATAGACTCAACAGGGATTAGAACCCCGATATCCCTATCTTCAGCAGCCCGGTATAACACAAAAGTCACGCCTTAAACTATGTGGCCACCAAAGCAGGTTAGACTCTTGTTAAAGTAGATTCCAATTTTCATTGGAAGTTATTAAAGCTACTTCCATATATTCATGCTTCAAGTCATGTGATCTGCAGATGTCACTTTAAATAAATATTATAAATGCCTATGTAATAATACTAATAATTTAGTAAAATGTTATTAATTTTGGCCTCAAAATAAATGTATTTTCTAAACGGCTCTTCTTATTAGAATTTGACTGGAATAATCTGATCCATTACTTATTAGACTGATATCAAAATATGATGATTAATCAATACTGTCGATACTTAGTGTTTAATAATCTAATTTTATATGACGATAATCACCCACCACCCCTTCACCTATCTGACCAACCCCTGCCTCACCACAAGAGAATTTGGTGTGGCACCCATTGGTGTCAAAATTAATGTTTTAAATGTTGCAATAATTGAGTTAGAGTATAACATAATGGCTGACCTTTCGCGCTGGTTTCACCAATTGTGCATGAAGAGCCGATTCCAACTCACGGTCGATTAACCAGAAAATTAGTTACAAGTAGGGATGAGGGTCGATGGACGATCCAGAACACTGCAGACAGGATTCTGTGACCCAGAACATTTCGTAAGCCAACAATTTGCAATGCACAATTGTTTTTATTAATACAGCAATTTCATTTCTTACCACATAGTGGAAATCAGAGGGTTATTGAAAGGTTAAGCCTTTCCTTCAGCCAGTGAAACAATTCTATACATTGACATTTTAAATAGTATATATATTTATTAAAATAAAGTTGAAATCTAATAGTCAGATTTTCCCAAAAAAAAAGTTAATATGAAATAATCTGATAAAGGAGGAAATAGGACAAAGGATATGGAAGAGTGGACAATTCTACCACGTGGTTTAGGATATAATCTAACAATGGATTATAGGAAAAGAGGCCAAAACTTTGCTGCACAAGGCATATTACTACTACTACTACTACTACTGCTACTACTACTTAGCACCGCGTCTTACTACCCATTCGGGCTATAAGCTTAAGTACTAATTACTCTATTGGGTTAGGAATTAGGAAGTTTGAATATAGAGGAAGTGAACCCGCATTTATGTGGAAGGAGATTGGAAAATCATTTAGGGAAATCCCCCCCCCCCCCCCCGTTCANTGGAAAATCATTTAGGGAAATCCCCCCCCCCCCCTCAGTTCACCCGAGTGATATTCGAACCTCGATCTCCCCATCCTTAGCATTCTAGCTCAACACGAAACTAGCGCGCGGTAGCTAACTACGCCACCGAAGCGGGTCATAAGGCATATTATCATCCAATATTGGCATACGGCTCTGAAACCTGGACATGGACGAAGAAAGATTTAAGTAGATTGCAGACAGCAGAGATGAGGCTCCTAAGAGGCAATTAGAATGTAACAAGAAGAGACAAGATAAGGAATTAAATAATTAGGGATGGTTTAAAAGTTATACGACACTGAAGAGGAAAAGATTAGTGTGGCTAGGTAATGTGATGAGATCGGAGAAGGACAGAATGCCTGAGAAAGCCTTACGGAACAAAGAGAAGGGTAGAAGATCTATTGGAGGACCACGGACAAGATGGAAGGACCAAGCGCAGAAGCACATGGAAGTTAAAGGAGCGGATTGGAGAAGTGTGTCTGAGGTAGAAGTTTGGAAAGTTCGACAGGAAGGGAAGAGGATATGCCAGACGACCCGCAGAGGCGGAAATATCGGATGATGATGATGATGATGATATAATATATTTAATAATGTTTTTAAAATAAAAGTTTCACTATCAAAGATCTATAATATATATCGGAGCAGGAAGTTTTGTGGCAATGTCCGGGTTGTAGTGTGGATGATCGTCTGGAACTGTCATTTGGTAGTAGTTGTTTTTTTTAGCACAGCATCTCACTAACCGCTCGGGTTGTACGCCTATCTTCCAATTACACTAATATGTTGATGATTAGGAAGGTATAATTTATAGGAAGTGCACCCACATTTGCGTGTAGGAAGATTGGTGAGATATTTAAGGGGGAACCCACCGCATTGCGCCTAACCGGGATCGAACCCAGATCTCCCAGTCTTTGGCACTCTAGTCTAACACGAGAGTAGCGCGTTAGACCATGCCGCCACCGAAGTAGGTTGGTAGGTGTTAAGAGTCCTGAGCTTGAAGACGGCCTCTTGTGTTTTGCTTCAATGGTCAGTGTCACCTTGAAGATAACGTTCTATTGTGCCAACTGCTCGATGTGAAACTATATTTTATTAGTTCTACTCGTTACCTTATAAGCTTAGTGCAGTGCAGTTAAATTGTAATGCAATAGACTTTAGTAATAATAATAATAATGATTTACCTAGCAATGGTTTCTTTCTTACATAAAGTCTACCTGAGTTAGATGAGACGTAATCTGCCTGTTTTGTAAGTACAATAATTCCTCGACTTACAAGGATTAGAGCTACTTAGATTCATACATAATGACTGTGGTACCTTTAATAGAAATGCCATCTTTCAAATGCCTTTTTAATCCTATAAACGGCGTTTAGATTTATTTTCATAATTCAGAGTATATTTAGCTTTAATTGTAAACGTGTCAAAAATACATTTTATTTAAGCAACATTCAATTTCCGAAGTTTTACCATTTGCACGGAAGCCTGCTGAACGAGTTAATCGCTAGAGTCGAGTACTTATTGTAGTCTCCTTCCAGGATAGATATAATCCATCTCAAATCCATGCACTGTCGCTCGAGACAAGATATTTGGCAACCCTGCCACAATATCGCTTGAGGCTAAAGAATTGGAAACTATGACGCAGTATCGCTTGAAACAAAATAATTGGCAGCCATGACTCAGTATCGCTTTAGATCAAAGATTTGGCAACTCTGCCGCTGCATAATTTGAAACCAGAGAATTTGCAACTCTGCCGCAGTATCGATTGAAACTAGAAAAAAATGGAATATCTGACGCAATATTGCTTGAAATAAAATATTTCGCAACTCTGCCAGAGTATCGCTTGATATCACAGATTTGGCAATTCTGCCGCAGTATCGCTTGAGATCAGTGAGTAGACAATTTTGCCAAAGTATAACTTAAGACTAGAGGATTGGCAACTCTGACTCAGTATAGCTTGAGACTAGAAAATTGGCAACTCTGCCGCAGTATATCTTGGGCCTAAAGAATTGGCAATTCTGCCACAGTATAGCTTGGGCCTAAGAATTGACAACCCTGCCGCAGTATCGCCTGAGACTAGAAAATTGGCAGCCCTGGCGCAGTATCGCTTGGGATCCAATATTTGACAACCCTGGCACAGAATCGCTTGAGACTAGTGAATTGGCAGCCCTGACGCAGTATTGCTTGAAACTAGAGAATTGGCAGCCCTAACGCAGTATCGCTTGAGACTAGTGAATTGGCAGCCCTGACGCAGTATCGCTTGAAACTAGAGAATTGGCAGCCCTGACGCAATATCGCTTGAAACTAGAGAACTGGCAACTCTGCCGCAGTATAGCTTGACACTAGAGAATTGGCAGCCCTGACACAGTATCGCTTGAGACTAGTGAATTGGCAGCCCTGACGCAATATCGCTTGAAACTAGAGAACTGGCAACTCTGCCGCAGTATAGCTTGACACTAGAGAGTTGACAACCCTGTGGAAGTGCTTTGAGGCAAAGCTCTGCTCACCTCTCCAGAGAGCGTTCCATCTAATGAATATTAATTTGATGTCAAATAGACTACACAAGTAAAGCATCTTACAGTGAAGACAGTGTTTCAAACTAAGCCTATACTAAAACAACGTGTTTCTTATCTGTGGTGAGCATACCCTTAAAGTGTTTTTTTAACAATTTAAATAAATAAAAATATTCTATCTACCGATACACAATCATACACAAATCAGGGTTTTCATGGTGATATAAGCTAACACTGAGTGTATATATGAGCCACTGAGCATACAGCAGAAGAGCTGGAAATTCAATAAGAAAATCGGGTTTTCGTTGAACATTATTATTTTTGTCGACATCATGGATACTCAACATTTAAAATGATTGGTCGTTTCTCAAAATTGCTCCATCCATTTCCCCGTAATTTCAATATCTGGAAATGGGCTTAACAAATAATTTTAAAAGATAATCACGTCTTCGCAGGAAGATGAATTTAAAGCACATAGCAAAAAGTGCTTTTAATATTTGACAAACTATAGCTATTATTAGCCACTTCAGATGTTAATTAGATCAAGGCAACAGTCTCGTCTGATCTGGCTTACCAGTAATGGGGGAGGGTTGGGGTTCGAATCCCTATCAGTTGCGTTGAGGGTGGATTTTTTTTTCTTAGCAATATTGTTTCTCTTTCTCTAGCTACGTATATGTGAGAACATTTTTATCTTACACAGCCCTACTTCATTACACACATACACACAAATAGATAATGAGCCGCATAATAACTAGTAGCTTGTTTTCAACAACTATCTCGTCACAGGAAAGCTAGGTCACATCATGCGTGGTTAATACTTATATGGGTTTTAAGACATGTTTATTGACGTAAATGGTTTGAAGTATCCTATAGTGGAGAGTTTTAAGCCACATAATATAATGAGTTCTAAAATGCATCTTACATACCTACATTAAATCATGCTTTCTGGACAAACGTTTGAAACAAAATTTTTATTGGTTAAATATATACTAATTGTATTTTTATTACAATTATATTTTCATTACTACATATTTAACTATGTGAATAAGAGCTTAAAGTACATATTAATTACATGTATATTGTAAATTAAAGTTTTAAATGTATGTATATAAGAGAATACACACAAAAGATATTCATATATAGATATATCTGATTACCAAACCCTTCCTTCACCTCTGACAAGACGTGTATTAATCACAACTTGTGAATGTGAGGAATGCCAGGCCTCCACCGTGGTTCGGATCTCACGTTAAACTGTAGGTCCTCCATTTCATCTCACAATCACCCTACCATTACACATTAGTATAAGTGCATATAACCCGGATGGGTAGTAAAACGCGGAGCTAATAATAATAATAATAATAATAATAATATTCATCTAAGTCTATTTTGTTTTAGAATCTTTTGAAATTCTATTTAAAGCACTTAGAATTGCCTACTTCTATTATTTTGTTCTAAGCAACACAGATGAGTCCCGCTTCAGTGGCCGAGTGCTCTAAGGCATCACTCTCATGTTAGACTTGCCTGTTAAAGACGGGAAGCTTGGGGTTCGGATCCCGGTCGTGTCTACTGAGTGTGGTTTTTCCTAAATGGTTTCTCACTCTCCTTACATCAAATGCTGATAGATTACCTCTAAAAATTCTTCCTTCCTCATCCCTATCCCCTTAGAATAATCATCATACATGCTTATAACCTGAACAGGTAGTAAAACGTGGCTATACCTCTATATAATAGATGAGCTGCACAGTTGATAAAGGTATGCCCTTTCATGTGGTACGTCCGATTAAATCTTAATAAGCTATTCTCTTTGACAACTTTATTGCTTGGCAAGAATGCCCATGTACTACTAGTCAGGCTTGAGGAACGTAGTTAAACGTAACTGTGTTTGTGCTTATAACTGCCCCAAATATCGTCCTAAATATCAAACTTTCAGTCATAATTAAACCCCATTAAATATGGTCGGTCCTGTTATCAAGTGATAATATGTTGGGATGTTATCTCTTTTCTTTACGATCCAAGCAAGATAACTATTCGCAGTTCCTTGTGAATCACTTAAATAGCATTAATAAACCTTCTTTTTTTTTATGACACTTATCTTATTCGTAGCTTGTAGCGGTTCTTCCTTCCTTGATTTTACTGTACATTAACTGTGCATGACTGTACACGATTTCCTCGCACGAAGTGGTAAGAGGGGCTACTTAGCTTGGAGGAACAATGAACCATCTTCATCTAGCTTGGAGACGGAAACCTTACAAGATAATGGGACAAAATTCAAACAATGGATCTTCCGGCTGGTGCATTTATCAATGGACATCAAACAGCTGACCCGTAGAACCGGTGTCTATAAAACTTCATATTGCGACTTATAACTTATTTCCTAGATTCTAAATTCATCCCTTGAATAATCAAATCCAGGCTACATTCCGTTTCCCTGAAAGGTAGCAGACAGGAAGAGCTAAATGTTTTAGCCTTCTTCTCAGTCTTTTTGGGAAGAAGCACTGTCTGGATGTTGGGGAGGATGCATCTTTGTGTTACAGTCATGCCTGAGAGAAATTTATTGTGTTCCTCGTCATTGCGAATAGCCATTTGTTGATTAAGTTTGATGGTGCGGGTTTTCTTGCTGCCACGGGCTGCGTTTCCGGTCATCTCGAGTACCTCAGCCACCAAGTAAGTACCCCACGACAGTTGCAAGATAAACGTGGGCACCGGTGTCAAACTCGCTCAGCGAAGCTATCCTTCCTGAGCAGACGATGGATTCTGCCAAAGGAGGAAATGAAGATCGGCCACGGTGACTTTGATATCCGCTTTCATTGTACCACCTTTACCTCGGCTCGACAAGTGTGAGTTGTCAAATGACGCAACAAAGAAGGCTGTGCAATTTATCAGACTATACCAGGGTCCGTTCTTATTAGTATTACTTAGCACCGCGTCTTAATACCCGCTCGGGTTACACGCTGTCCGATTTTAAAAGCTATTACATGGTGTAAGATAATCTTTCTACCTTTCAGGGTAAACGAAGGATTTACCTAGAGACCTAGCCTATAGATTCAGCACGGTTCAGTTTTATTTTTTTCAAAGGGTTCTTAACTGTAAGCACACCTACTAATAGCGAATTGTGTATTTATTTATTTGTAAGCTACATATCACTCATTACCCTTCCTAGCTACTTACATATCTACAATAATCGGTTAAGGATGAGTAATGTAGAATTTAGGTTAATTGTACCCACATTTTCACAAAAGTAGAATGGGATATTATTTAATAAAAAATAGCTAAACTCAGTAGACCCAGATGGGAGTCTTACCTCAATCTCCCCGTCATCAGAAAACCAGATAAGATGAGACTGGTGCCTTTATCTGTGAGTACACCATTATGGGTAGTGACTTATTATATTATTATCTAAAGTAAAAAGGATTAAAATCCTGCTTTTTAATAAAAATAATCACTTTTGGTTTGAACATAGGATATGAGGGATATAAAAATACCCTCGGTACACTCACTTTGGCTTTTTAGGTGGGAGTGTAGGGGACGTGAAAAAAGATAAGTTTTTTGCAATTTTTGTAGAAAAAAAATTTTTTTTTTGCTTAAATAAATCAAATATTGCTCTAGTAGAAATCACATGTTGATATCAATAGTTGTTGAATATCTGTCATGGGCATAGTAACATTAGACGACTAACATTTTAAATTAAGAGAAAAAGTTGTCATTAAATTTTAAGACACCCTTAAACCAAAACTCGCGTTCCATACCTTAAAATTACTAAATTTGTAGCTCACTGTTCTATTTTTAGACACCCAAAAGGGTTGGAGAAGGGATTAATTTTCGGAAACTATCAACCGATCTCTACTCACATCTGTATTAAATATATATATATATATATATGTTTTTTTTTGTTTTTTTTTGCTGACTGGCTCGAATTTTCGAGGATTGAATTATTTAAATTCTACCATAACTAGCAAAATTATTTCAGTACACACGACTGGGATTCAACTCCGACCTCCATGTGAGGGACCAACCAGACAGAATAACACTGACACCTTTTGTAGAGTGTGTCGTCACTACCTTCACCGCGGGCTCTTGGACTCTGGGCACGCCGTGTGCGGCGCTAGAGGGCAGGTCACGTGGTCTACCACGCGGGCGGGACCACAGTTCAACTCCAATCACTTTTATTCCGTTAGTCAGAACATGATAGTTCACCGGACATGTCACGGGTCACGGCAGTCACTATACAACGTAAGACAAACCCAACTCCAGTTTGTTTGACCAAAACCAACTAATTACTCTGATCAATAAATGGGTCTGAAACTATTTCAAGTGTTGCTGTTTTTCTTTTAACCGATATTAAAAAATATAGCTTCCAAATAGGAACAAATAATTGGTTCCATTGAATAATGGGTTTCACAATCAACGAATGAACAAAAAAAGGGTTCCACGAACAAAAATAATTGAACAAAGGGTTTCACTTTGCCCATATATGACCCGGTGCGGCTTTGAACTAGATTAGCACTGCTGTACTGAATGGACCACCGTACCCCAGAAAATTAAATTTGTTATAAGTTTAGTGACGTTTTTTCTCCGAAGGAATCTTACGTTTATAAAGGTGATTTAAGTACCACGACAAGTCTTAAAAGATTATCATATACTGTGCGTGATAAACAGAACACTGCAGTCCACTTCGGTGGCCGCATGGTCTAAGGTGCTAATTTTGCAGTAGACTATATTGCCGATGATGGTGAGATTGAGGTTAGAATCTTGGTCGGGTGTACTGAGGGTCAGTTTTTCCAAACTGATTTCCCACTCGCTCTTCACGCAAAATGTGAGTACAATACCTCTAAATATAGCCTTCCTAACCCCTAAAATCATTAGCATAGTTAATAAATAGGCGTGGAGCCCAAACGGGTAGTAAAACTCATCACTAAAAATATATATATAAAGAGGACATTTTAGCAAATACTATTTATTTTTTGCAGATATAATTAATAATATTTTACCATTTAATTAGCGTTATTTTATAGGTATTGATAATTCATATATGAAAATTGATAGCTGCAGATCATCTGACTTAACGTATGAATATGTAAGTGTATATTTGTAACTTTTTTAATCTGTCGTATAAGCCCGTTCCTATGAAATTTTGATTGTATAACAAAACAAACAATCACCAGAATTTTGGTAGAACTATTTCAGGCAGCATTGTAACCACAAACATTCTGAATAGCTTTTAGTTTAGACAACAAACATTGCCGCTACCTCGTGGTATATACATCATGTAGTGGGCTAGAGGAGTTAAAAAACATCCACGCTACAACTTTTGTTCGCTTTTTCCTTGAGCCTGAAAAGTTAGTTTGTTAAATGTTTAACACGCTTTGTGGTGTCACCAACACATTAAAAGCCGGTTATTCTCCACGCAAAATTAAAATAGTTTAATTTGTTTAGGGAAGTTCTTATTTTAAAGCTGTAAAAGTAACTAGATCTACTTTCACATAATCATACTTCAGGTCATGTAATATTCAACTGTAACTTTTGATAGGGATAATCAATATCTATAAAATAACAATAATAAAATAGGAATTTAGTTTATTGTGCGTTCAATCCAAATTTATCAAAATTTATGTTGTAGGGTCGTGCCAATAATTAAATACACCTTTTAAAATTAATGTAAAATACCTTTGGCGTGGACAAAATTCTATCTCACCTTCAAAAGTACATGAGATAGTGTGTGTGTACATGAAGTTAGATTTGATGAAGTTGACTTGTGAGTGTTAAAACCGACGGTTTGTTATATGCGTTTCCCAGCCATCCGAAGCTGGGCATACACTAAACCCTTAAGCTTGTTACTGCTTCCCGCACCATCTGGTAGAAAGAACATGAAATAGGAAAGTTCAGAAAGCGTCGTGGTTTCCCTTGGTCTCCTCAGTGAAATTCTACGAGCTAGTGAGTCATAGCTTACCAATTTTGTCAAAAATATATTTCCACATACCTTTCAGGTATTTTTTACATGCCCCATTTAACATTGTACCAACGGCTTTCCCATTCGAAGGAAGTTGTGCTACGGATTTCAATCGCTCATGAAAAATCCGTCAACCTCAGCTAGTTTTGAACCCACGAACATCGGATCCTGAATCAAACAATTTACTCCAAGACCACTGAGATTAGCCTAAAGTAGATTTAGAAACATTTTAAACGGTCTCCCTAATTTATTCCGATGGCGGATTCATCACAGGTTTAAAGTATAAGAAAAGGTAAAATCAGTATACAGTATTGATGTTTCTCTGAATGCATCCTAGCTTTTATTATTTTTAATTTAGTTCAACAGAGTATTGTATTTAGTATTATATACATTATATTGTAGTACAAAGTTATATATATATAAAGAGAGAGAGAGAGAGGAAGATATAAAGTAATGAATTAAATACAAGCTATTTAAATTTTTCTGTCAGATAATTTACATATTGTAATGATAATGTTTTGGACCCCTCTCATATACTCAAAAAGTTAGGGATGAAGTGTATTTTTTCTTGAAAGTACTGTATGTACAGTTTCCTTTTATTACTTCGTCCATGGAAAATCACGTGTTTTCAGGAAATAATGTCAATGTAATGCGCTTCAAAGCTTTTTTTTCTAAAAGATCAACTCCGTTGTATTAGAAGGATCTTATGACGCTAGTTCCCTCTACCCGATAGGAAGCCAGCTTTCAAAACATCAGGTCGCGAGGAGACTTTCTATTAGTTAGTTTTGACACTGGTTCCAAGGGGTCCAAGAGGCAAGGGGTAAGTCATAAATAGACCGCTTGTGCGTATGAATACACACAGTGCCAACACACAATAATACAGTGCCAATAACTTAAATCCATAGAGTACACAGTAATATGTTAAAGAGTGAAATGAACAAAATTTCTATCATTTAATATCATATCTTGAGTGCCAAAGGTGAAATAATCTTACTAAATCGTTTTCAACAATGAAAGTATTATTTATTTCATTATAATAAAAATCAGAAGTAATCAGTTCAACCGTGTGCAAGTGCGCAGTAAGACATGCTCGCGTCGTCATCATTGTAAAACCTGATATCGTTATAGTTGGTGTTTAATCACAGGGAAATATCACGATATAAATTTCCGTACCACTTCAATTGGTGCCCATCGCGGGCCCGTATCATTATAATATATTTAAAACTGTGTGGTATTATGATTACATCCGATACAGCCTAAACAGATATTTAAATATAATTCCACCGCTTTATGGGGTCAAATGATCTGAGATGTCACTCTCTCAGTATACTGGACTGTCAATTAGGAGGAGATCGGTGTTCGAATCCCGTTTGGGTGTAAAGATAGTGTGTGTTCCTCAATGGTTTTCTACTTTCCCTCGACGCAGGTTTGTGTGTATTCCCTTTAAATAATTCTTTCTTTCTCGTCCCTGCTCCTTTAGTGTAATTAAATGCAGAAAAACTGGAGGGGTAGTAAGATGCAGTGTGCTTACTCTCTTCGGTGGTGGCATCGTGTAAGGCGTTACTTTCACAATAGAATAAACTGGCGATGATTGGGAGATTGGGCCTCACGGTCCAATCGGGTGTCCTGAGGGTGGGTTTTTCCAATATTGTTTTCCATTCTCGCTCCACGCAAATGCGATTATACTTGCTGTGAATTCAACCTTACTCATCCCTAACGCATTAGCGTAATTAGTACATATGAATATAACTTGAACGTATAGTAAGACGTGATGTTAAAATAAAAAAGTATCTTTTAAAAAAAAAAAAAGAAATTTAGTCTCTCCTCGCAGGTTCCTTGAAGCTGTTGGTTCACTTTTTCACCCCACTTATCTAATAACGCTTGCAATGCATCACTCCTGTTTTATTCGCCCTGGTTCACTTAGTATTCACACCCAGACGTTGGCTTTTTGTAAAAAAAAAAGCGTGTATATAAATAATAAAAAGAACCTTCGAGTAGAAATAATACGTTGTTTATTAGATTCGCGAGACAACCCATGCAGAGTAGTAGTTGGTTTCCTTTCTTTCATTCTTTCTTTCTTTCTTTCTTGCCCATTGTCTCGTGTAGTTTTATCAAAGGGGAATGACGGAACGTGTGAAAATAAGAATAAACGGTTATGTGAATATAAAAACACATATTTTTAAAGAGAGAAAATTAACGAGATTAAAGAAATAAAAATGAACTGCAGGAAATGTATTTTACGTTCCAGCGTTTCAAAAGAGTTATAGCAAATAAAAGGTATCAAGACATTTTGGTTCATTTACAATAATTTCACACCGATGTGGTAGGTATGAGAAGGATAAGATTTACAGAAAAATGTACCCAAGTCTACGTCAAGGGAGGGTGGGGAAACATCTAGTTAAACCTCTTCATCACACCCGGCCAAATTTGAGACCCGAATTCTTTGTTACTAACATCATTTTCTACGTGTTCATATATGCGAATTTTAAACGTTTATTAAAAGAAACAAAAAACGCACATATTCTAGCTTATTTTAACGGTAATTTCGCCATCAAAAACATGAACAATTAAATTTCCTACTCAGCACTTTTCAAACAAATATAACTAGTCAACAAAAAAGTTTTTAAGTGTTTTTGATTTGGAAAGAGGAGAATTTTTTGACATTTTGTTGTTGTTGTTGTTGTTGTTGAGAAGCCATTTGTTCTCCCTTTATCAACCAACTTTTGTTGTAAAATAAACGTTTTTGGAGAACTTCTCTAATATTTTCATTGCTATACAACAAAATACCACAGTATTTATTACAAATTAATTTATCATTATTAAAAGCTCCATGAACTTTAATAGCAATGAGAATAGTATTGAAACTCCCCCAACAATATTAATTTTATAGTTTAAGTTTGTTAATCAGGAGAGTAGCTCCAGATTTCCTAGTAAAAAACATTAACAATTCAAGATTCACTTGTAAACTTATAAACTAACCGGACCACAAACATACCTAAATAAAATATTAGTAATAGATATAATCTTCATCTTTATAAGAGACCAAAGGTGAGCTGGTGGTCTAGGGGTAAGGGGTCAGCCTTATGTGATGAGTGTCAGGGGTTCAATCCTCGGTCCCGGCACAGATTAATCTGATTGCCAAACCTTTCCTTCACCTCTGACAAGACGTGTGTTAATCACAACTTGTGAATGTGTGAGATGCCATGCCTCCACCGTGGTTCGGATTCCACGTTAAACTGTAGGTCCTCCATTTCATCTCACAATCACCCTACCATTACACATTAAGCGTGCTAATAATAATAATAATAATACACCCATCCGATATTCGAACCTAGATCTCCCCATCATCATAGTTTGTTGCAAGACTAACCATTTGCCCTAGACTATGTGGCCACCAATGCGGGTACCCTATCCTATTAATTTTAATAGGTGGATAACCCAAATGTAAGATGTGGTGCACGCGAAAAAAATCTGAGATTTTAATTATTAAAATGATGACTTATTTAAACTCGTTAATTAAAAATTAGTATTTAAATATAATTTGCAATTTGTATAACTTATCAAATTAGTCATAGAAAATTTCATTAACGCTTACAGTTATTCACAATGGAACACAGCGTTAGTATTTTTCTTTCGGAAGTATAACATTCCTCTTGACCAATCCAAACTTCATTCCAAACATGTACAAATATTTACAGTCCTCAAAATGTGCACGAAAGTTGTGAAAGCTTAAACGTTGCAACCAGTTTTCGTTGGATGTTCAGTTTGTCAAAGTAATTAGCTGATTGGGTCGAATGGGAATGTCAAATAAGAACACATAATGGGTGACGTGCTTGTCAGCAGATTCGTAAACTTGGTTCGGAGAAAATCTTGCAGCTTCCATTGAAGTGCATAAGCAAATTGTAAGACAGGGTTAAAACGGTCACGAGCAAGTGGTACAGTTTCGTTTTTATTTCTCTACCACGTCTTAATAACCGGGCCTTCTTATTATTTTTAGCTCCGCGCCTTACTATCCGTTCAGGTTATAAGCTTATGTACTAATTGCGCTAATGAGTTAGGGATTAGGAAGGTTTAATTTAGAAGAAATTCACCCGAATTTGTGTGGAAGGATAGTGGAAAATCATTTAATAAAAGTTAGCCTCAGTGCACTTGACTAGTGTCGAACCCCGATCTCCCCATCTTCGGCAGTCTAGTTCTACACGAGACTAGCGCGTTAGACCATGCGGCCACCGAAGCGAGTTGTCTTCTTATTAAGTCAACGATCCGAAGTTTGGTTTCATGTGATTTCTATTCATCTGGATCCTGCACCATCTGCTAGAAATCCCATATACTGGGGGAATTTATTAAGTGTGGTGATTCCCCTTTTCTTTACACACTGAATGTCTAAGAGCGAGCGCAAAAGGGCCTACCAATCTTTCCGGAATGGTATTTTCCCATACCTTTCAGACTTTTTTTTTACATGGCACAATCGACATGTGACCGACGGCTTTGCTTCCCCTCCGAAAAAAATCGTGCTACGGAATTTTATCGCTAAAAAAAATATTCCATTGACTTCAGCTGGGTTTGAACCGCCAAACCTCTGGTCTTGGGATGAGCCCTTTATCTCAAACACACTGAGGTCAACAATATCTGGGTATAAGAATTTTAATCATGCTAATGTGGTGAATATGAGAAAGATAAATATTTATAGAAACTGTACTTTAATTTGCATGAAAGAAGAGTGGTAAAACTATATGTAAAAAAAACTCAGCACACCTAGCCGAGACTCGAACTCCTTGTCACCAGCAATCAAACTAGATTAGACCTGGCATTAAATCAACATGCCTACCGACCTACAGTTTATTTTATTATTTAATTAATAGTGCAAATACCCACTTCAGTGGTCGAATGGCTTAAGACATCACTCTCATAATAGACTGGACTACCGTTGATGGTGAAACCGGGGTTCGTATCTTAGTTGGATGTACTGAGGGTGCTTTTTATTAAAAGGTGTTGCACTTTTCCTCTCCGCAAATGTGGGTACACTTACTCTAAACTTCAACCTTCATCATCCCTAACAAATAAGAACAATTATTAAATATGCATACATCCCGAACGGCTAGTAAGAAGCAATGCTAAAATAATAATTACAAATAACGCAAATAAAATAATTTACTAAAAACAAATAGTCTTAAAACAAGTATGGTTCTAGTTTTTAATAATATACAACCTAATTCATAAGCTAAATAAATATTCATCCCTAAAATAGGAATATCCAAAATAACATTTCTCGTAACTTGTTATTATTTATATATTTAAATTTAAAATAAAATATTAGGAAAATATTTAATTAATGTAATAAATAGACAAATAAACTTAATTTGATGAAAAGGGAAATAATTTAATTTATGAAGATAATACGGCTACAAGTAGCGGATTAAAGGTCATAATATTGAAAACCTTGAACGCTTCTTCACACGTTTCTACATGAATATTAAAATACAAACAAGCCACCTCTTCTTCGCACTTGTATTCCTATTCCTGAGGGTATTACATGATGAGTTAATTTCCTGTCACGATTGAGCTGATGGGGAAAATAAATAGATTACCAAATACAGTGAGTAGCCTGGGGATTTTCGGAATGAGGAGCATATTTACATTGAATAAATAATTGATGATTTGGAACGTAAACATGAATATAGTAATTAATTATATAATGAACAATAGATATTTCATTCATTATTTAAAAGTAATAAAAAGAGAAAAAAAAATATTATGATAGAAACAAGAACCGTGAAGTACTTTTTCCTATTTAAAAGAACTTCTTGTTTAAATATTATTATAGATAAATAATTTTAGTAGACTGTTAATAATATATTAATGAGGGGGATAAAGAATTACTGGGTTTGTATCTAGTTTAAAATAAAGTGTACACGAATTTAAATAGAGGGAGAATGAAAAACTGTTTGAGAAATTGTACCCTGATTACACCTGACCGGGATTCGAACTTTAACTTCTCCCACCCCTCCACCACCACCCCCACCCCCACGTAATCATTAGTGCAGTTTATTGTAAGAATGACGTTTTAGACCACTCTACCAGTGAAGTGGGTCTAATCCATCTTATTCTACTGAAAAACAGCAAAAAATTAAAAAATATGTCAAATCCAATTTTCTAACAAAAAAGATTTGAATCACTCCGTATAACATTGTATAGTTTGGCTGAATGCTCTAAGGCGTCACTATCCTGTTAAATATTAGCACCGCGTCATAATACCCGTTCGGGTTATACGCAATTACGCTAATGTGTAATGGTAGGGTGATTGTGAGATGAAATGGAGGACCTACAGTTTAACGTGGGATCCGAACCACGGTGGAGGCCTGGCATTCCTCACATTCATAAGTTGTGATTAATACACATCTTGTCAGAGGTGAAGGAAGGGTTTGGCAATCAGATAAATCTGTGCCTGGACCAAGGATTGAACCCCGGACACCGGCATAGAAGTCTGACACCTTACCCCTAGACCACTAGGTCACATACTATCCTATTAGAATGGCCTGATGAAGACGAGGAGATCAGGGTTCGACTCTCAGTTGGGTCTACCGAGGGTTTTTTAAATAAATATATTCAAGAGAAAATGCACCTGCATCCACCGGCCGAGACTCGAACCTCAACTTTCCAGTCAATGCTCAATCCATTGTATTGATAGACTGACGCATTAGACCATGTGAACACAGATGTGGGTACTTACATAACGTAAATAATTCTATAATTATATGAAAAGCATATATCATCAGGTTTCAAGGAGACAATCCTATACTTTGTGCGAACATTTCTTCAAATGATTTAGGTTTTAAATCAATTCCATACGATGCTATTTTAAGACACAGGCGTAATAATCATGACAAGATTTCACAGAGAAACATGCAAATGACGGCTATTGAATTGAACTTCTTTTTTCTTTTCTTTTTTTTACATATTTAAATTTTAGCACCGGATGAAACGCATTTCTATGTAAATGCGTATGCCGTTTACATATCTAGAAGCGCTGTTTTGCGATTTGCATACTCTTTAGGCGCACTGTTTCTAAGGTAGGTTCATTTGGACGCAGCGTACATTCTACCAAACTTAAAGAAGGTTTATGATGACGTCACGGAAGAACACCATTCGAGTGGGTGAGTTTCTAGTTAGAAGATTACGTTCATTAGGTTTTTTTAATGGTACCCACGATTACCATTATAAATTACAGTGAAAACTAGTATTTCATATCTCGAATAATGTTCACAGTAATTTAATTTCATGTATTTTAAAATCGGCCGAGACACACAACCATTATTCATTCAGAATAAAAAAGAAGCTAATAACCATTTGGGGAAAATGTATTATTGTTAGTAATTTAAGGAATGTATGGCAGGCCTCTCGATCTAGCGTTCAGCATTCTTGGCTACCAATCTAAAGTTCCCAGGTTTGATTCTCGACAGTACCATAGGTATTTCTCCTGAAGGCCATAGCCTGATTATTTAGGTGGTACGGCCGAAGGGAGCGCTAGTATTTTTACAGTTTTTATAGAATTGAAATTTTTTGGTCAAAATAAATCGAATATTTCTCCAATAGCAACATAGAGTTTAATGTTCTGCACATGCTAATATCAACAGATCTTGAATATTTGTCAAGGGTGTCCTGGAATTTTGTCAAAACTTTTTAAATAAAGAGAAAATGTTTTGACAAAATTCCAGGACACCCTTGACAGATATTCAAGATCTGTTGATATTAGCATGTGCAGAAAACTAAACTCTATGTTGCTACTGGAGAAATATTTGATTTATTTTGGCCAAAAAAATGTAATGCTATAAAAACTGTAAAATTACTCACGCTCCCTTCAGCCACACCAGTTAGGTTTAAGACTTATACCGGTGCAACATAATAATCTTTATCATCACAATCATTTCTTCGGATGAAGTAACTGCATCTACAATATCACAAGATGGCTACATATCCACTATTGTCAGAATACCAGGAATGTATAACTGACAAACCCTGCTGGTATACGATAAAGAAAAGAAAAACTTAAGGTTTACAGGTTGTCCGGGTATAATGTTACCCCTTACTCTTAAGGTAACTTTACACCTGCATTGACATATATTATTCCGAGTGGTAATACGATCCCTCGGCTTCTGTGTATCTCAACCATGACTCTTCATTCATCGGTATACGAGATTTTACCTACATTTGAATACACGCATAAATAGCCCGATTTGACAGATAAAATGTTGTTGTAATTCCAGAGCAGTGTATTACGCTGATAAAGATAAAAGTATGAAGAAATATGCCTTCATTCGAGGAGAGGGAAGAGTTTAAAACCAATGATAAAAATATTTATATACTACACATATTAACAAACAAATGATTAGCACACACTGAATAAAACTTGTTATGGGTTTTTACCCTTCTGCTCTGTGTCCTACTAGATTAAATACGCATATTGACACTAATGGAGTTTTAATAAGAGGGGTATAATTTAGAAAAAATCAACCAACATTTGCTGATCTCCTCGTCACCAGTGAACCATTTAAGAAGAGAGTGACTGATGCCTTGGTTCACATGCATACCTAAGCTTTTTTTTATGAGTTGTTTGTTCACAATAAATTTACATTAGGGCGATTGGGATAAGATGGTATGGATCTGAACTTACGCGTAGGAATAGTAGAAAAACAGATAGGAAAATGGGGGGGGG
>CABFWO010000075.1:444310-473035 GCA_902155825.1 Timema genevievae
CCTCGTTAACGAGGGTGATGATGAAGCAACCGGATCGTACGTTGTGGTTGATCTGAATGTGCTGAGAGATTCGGTTGCCTTCCCTCTTCACTAAGGGACAGACAAGCGATTTGGTCGGCAACCAAACTACTCCTCCATCTTGTTTCCGTCAGTTCAAGGTTAACCTTTGTGACGTGTGGGCACACACTGTAGGCCTATCCAGGGTGTATTTTAATTGGTGTCGAATATTCTAGGGACGTATTCCCATCGACCAACCACAAAGAAAAGTGTACCTAAACATGGGTGTATAAACACTTCGTTTTAGAGGTTTACCTCAAAGATGGATTGGCCAAGGGGGAACCATTGAATAGACTGCTCAGTCACAAGATTTTAACCAGATTTATTATTATATTTGGGGACATTTAAAGTCCTGTTCCTGATGTTTACGTTTTAAGAGACCGTTTCCTAAATGGGTGTGAGCAAATACACAGCACCCCAATTGAATTCAACAGAGTACGACAAAGAATGGAACGCCGGCTCAGAACGTGCATCGAAGCGGAGGACACCATTTTGAACAATTTGTGTGGTAAAATAATCTGTATTCTTGTGTTTTTGTTTGTTTCTGTTGAACTTTGTTTTGTATAATTGCTTTACTTCTTCTGTTGGATTGACTATCAATCGAAAAGTAAAATTCCTTCGTTGACCGTGCGTGTAATGACAAAACAGTTGATTCGCACATGCGCTCATCCAGCAGGTCGAGCTATCCGGTTGCCAACATCCATTCACTGAGCGACCACTGCGCAATCTGCTTCAGATTGCGATAGGATTCACGGGCCGGGCCATCAATCATAACATCTCTTGGGCGATCCGAATATCGCCTGCAATCCGATTGGGTTTGTTTACTTACTAGGAGATATTTGGCAGATTTGGTCGAAAGCGACGAGATTTTCCACCCGGTCTCCTTGTGAATGGTCCGCTTTATAGTCGACCACCGAAGTNCGAAGTTTATCTGTGTGAACTATTTGTTATGGTATATCTACAGTCCGTTTTAGATAGGAAGGAACTATTTAACTGTTGTAAAAGTTACTAAATTCAGGTGATTTGAATCTGTCACTTTACATAGAAAATATTAATACCTATAAATTAGTAGTAATAATAATAATAATAATAATGTAAGTTGTTATCAAAGCTGATCGTAAAGAAAGAAAAAGTTTGTCTTTTTTAAAAGTTCCCTAAGACCAGAATCCTACCTCTACGTGTTTTCGAAACATGAAAGTAAGAATAAGTGCAGAATAAAATAATCTATCTAAATAATTGTCATCCTCATCATTAGCATTAACTGTTTCCAGCCTGTGGCCGGGTCAATTTAGTGAAATGCCTCTATTTCCCTCTTTACTTCCACCACTATTCCTCCTTTAAATTCTTCATTACTCTCCTCTAACTGGAACACTTTCTGTTATCTGCTCCTCTCATCTCTTTATTTGTCTCCCTTGCATTATTTTCCCTACATACTTCCTCTCCGTCTTTCTCTTTGCTATCCTCGCCTTCTCTATCCTAATTACATGAACATACCATCTCAGGCTTGCTTCCTCTATTATCTCATGTACTAGCCTAAATAATTGTTAAACTATAAGTTAATGTACTAATATTTAATACAATTGATGGTGCACCAACCTGCAGATCCAAGTCCCTTGTTTGATTCTATGTGAGGTCCGAATATCGATAAATTAATTTTTAACGCTTTCTTTAAGAGCCGAGTTGTTGATATTAAGTTAATCTATAGTGTATTAGAACTAAGTTAAAGATAAAGCACTAAGTAAATAGATTGACTGTATAGTTACTAAGAGCACAAAAACGAAACACTTAGCTTGTTTAAATAGTTTATACTATATCTCTATTCCTTCTTCACTGAAATACTTACAGTTTTATGTTCGTGGAGTTTGAAAGTAAACTTCTTGTTTATGGAAGCGTGGGATTGAATCGGACCAATCAATCTTCAGTATCAGAACTGTCCGACATTCCAAACTGTAAGTCAACTCTCCCTTTAAACTTATTCCCCAATGTTTAACTTCTTTAACACTCCCCATTCCCCCCCTCCCCTCCTAAAAGTTTATGTCGATACATCTAGTATGGCTTGTGGTCGAGAACATGCTAAAAACCAGCCATATCTTAGAAGCACATATAAAAATCAAGGTTCTCCAAATAAGGTTCTTGCTTATTTGTTTATCTGTGCTACTTTGCTGCCTGAATAAATGAGTCTTAAGAGGTTTCGATTATTAATAGCATCGCGTCTTACTACCCGTTCAGGTTGTACGCACTTACGCTAATGTGTAATGGTAGGGTGATTGTGAGATGAAATAGAGGATCCGAACCACGGTGGAGGCCTGGTACTGCTCACATTCACAAGTTGTGATTAATACACGTCTTGTCAAAGGTGAAGGAAGGGTTTGGCAATCAGAAAGAGGTCCTATGATAAAATAAATGCTATCTACTTGAGTTTATACTGGATTCCTAGATCAGACTGAATTTATTTAAGTTCTCCACAGTGGAAAGAAGAATCAATAAAGTCAATTGCTGAGTTAATAATATTGGATTATTTTACATTCCATATCACTGTTTCCAGCCTGTGGCCGTGTCAGTTTATTAAAATGCCTTGCTATCTTTGACCTGGAGAGATATGGTATCTGGTTCGGTCACCTGTGTGTGTTTGTGTGTGTGTGCAGACTTTTAGCCACTTTAGTGGCACAGAGCGTTGGAGGTTGCCTACTCGTCGTAACCGCAATGAGATGATGTGATGATAGTGATTATGAGGATGTGGAGCCAGTAGTGACCTTAAAACTAATTTAAACCTAACCAACTAAACCATGGTGCCCGTTGGAATAATTCCTCTTTTGGGAAAACTACCGGGAATCGAACCCGGTACCCGTAGGTTCGTAGCTAGGTGCACTGACCACTATACCACAGGGCTGGTTCCAATCTTGTTGATATATGTATACACACCCGCAGCAGTGAGCATGTGGACAAAATTTCAGGCTTATATCTTCTGATTTGCCGATGATGGGGTTCGAATCCCGACCTGTTGTACTAAAAATGTTGTTTTCCTGGTTAATTTCCTATACGTCTTCCACGCAAATGTGGGTACATTTCTTAGACATTATACCTTCCTCATTCTTACCACACTATCGTAATTACTATGTGTGTAACTTGGAGCTATGTGATTATGTCTGGATGACCTGGCTCTAGCAGAATAAAAACTTTTTTTTTGCACCTCATCTCACTACCGTTTGAGTTATAAGCTTATGTATTAATTACGCCAATGGTTTTAGGGATTGGGAAGGTTATATATATAGATAGTGTACCCACATTAGTGTGGAGGGAGAGCGGAAAACCATTTTGGTAAAACCACCCCCAGTACACCCGACTGAGATTCGAACCTCAATCTCCACGTAATCGGTACAGTATAGTCTACTGCGAGAGTAGCGCTAGACATTGCGGCCACCGGATTGGGTAGAAACAAATTCACATACATTTCTAAATTAAATACTGTGTCCTTTTAAACTGACTAGGTATATTAATTAAACAATGGATTTTTTTTTACTTTTCATACTTTTAGCTTCACTTATGTCGATAGACAATTCGAAACTTGCAACTTAGTGACAAGATTCATATAACGTTAGTAATAATTTACTAAGATATAATTATAATATAAATGAATTTTATCTTTAAAGATTGTGCTAGATTTAACTTTAAAACTTCTGAAAACCGCTATTTCTAAGTGAGCCACATTCGTACATAGAACTAATGTAATCAGATATCCGACATGAAATATGGTTTTTCTTCCGCAACTAAACTATTGCGGCATTTTATTCAGCATCTGAAAGATAAATTATCATCCATCGTTCAGTTCAGGTAATGGTATGCGTTTCCTGTCTACCTTCCCCTCACACCCCTATTTCAAACATCCATTCACCCCCGCAAGTAGAGAATCCCATTATCTTTTAACAAGATAGTGCGCTCGTCCCCAGCTGCGTAATTAAACACTAATTGAAGATGGCGCTCGCCTTTATATTAATTAAGCACATGAGATTAGTGGGTAATATTAATCTTAAACTCCCCACAACGAGTTGCAATTACTGTTACATTGCTACGACACATCATTTTTTTTTAAAGGTTTGGTATTGAGCGGTGAAATAATTTGTGGTGTGTTTATTTTAACGGTTTTTAAAATTTGTGTCTCCGACTAATGGTTTTTATTTTTATTTCTCCTGTAATTTTTTGTGAATGGAGGTGAAAAGTTGATAGTTCCTCTCGCTCTAATTACTTATGAATTGTGTATTATCACAAATGTGGTTTAGTAGCGAGTCAGTAAAAACTAATAGTTCTGTGGATAGACCTCACTACCTCCATTGAAAAAAAAAGTTAATACCCCATGCTAAGAATTACCTCATGCTACTATCATTACTACATTCTTAAGACTTATCTTTGGATTTCTGGTTGAAATATCTCCAATTTTTTCTTAGATCTGAAGTTGATATTTTCCCTTTGTGATGCAGTTATACAAATAACAAATGAGCACTATATTCAAAAGAACATCATATTCATAGAAAATAACTGCTACTAACGTAACTTAACACGTCATTTTCACAATTTAATATAATGTCAAAATTGAAAAAAAAAATCCTAAGTACTTGATCGACCGCAAAAAGTTATAAATTAAAACTTCTTAGGAAAAGCTATTAATCCACAACCGTCATGTCCATTCCAAATTTTGATAAGATGGGGTTTACGCATTTAGCAGTTATTACGGAACCAACAAACAGATGGACATATTTTTAAGTGGCGGCCATCTTGAAACGCATAATTAGATCGAAAAACCTTTGAACCAATATTTTATTTGGTCTTGATTCAAAGAAGGTCCCATCCAAATTTTGTTAAAACTGATCCAATAATTTGACATTTGTTGCAGAGCAAAGATCCGTAAATACAGACGGACAGACAGACAAAATGTGAAATGGTAAAGTTAAAAGAGAGCCTCGCATCGCCCGGTCAACTATGTTTAATCAAGTCCCTCCCAATTTTTGCATAACTGATGTCAAACTATCCCCAAAAACTTCCTATCATTTTTATATTCGAATCTAAAAAATATGATGAATCACTTAGCTACAATTACCAAAGATATATTTATGTGGTAGAACCCATAGGGTTGATAAAGTGGTTCTAGTTTCTGAATGAGCTAGCGGTTTGGGACATAGGGGTTCAACTCCAATCTTATACACTTAGTATAGTTTTTACAGTGGTTGTTTTCCATTCTCTATTGAGTTACTTACTTAAAATTCACTATCCCCCACACGTGTCCTTGGATAAGTTTGTGCAAGCTTCATACACATGTAGTGAACAGTGAGAGTGTAACATTACACTATAAAACAAAACAAAGTTGAAATAATCAAACTAAAATACGTGCTTTAACAGTTGAATATAACCAATATACTTTAAAATATTTACACAAAGTTCGGTAGTCCTACAGACATAACCTTTTATATTTTTTTTTTAATTTTCCATGTTCAAATGATAAATAATTTTATGATCAAAGTTGTAAAATAATATGAAAGTTACTTAAACTTGAAAAATAATAATAAAAATCTAATGTTAAACACTTAAATCACAAACTTAATTAAAATAAAACTAGGAAAGAATATATAGCTTAATTTTGAAGTTGATCAAATTGTTTAAAATAATTTTAATAGAAGAGTATAGCACCATAATATAATAAATGGGTTTCTTAGCGATATAAAATATCTGTGTTTAGTTATTGAAACATTATTTTATTATTTTTTGAAACCTAAATATTCGTCTTAAAGAATTATTTAGCCAACACTTTAAATCCCAACCTTAAGTTGAAATGTATTTTATTTAAAACAAATTGTTATATTTATTTGATCCTGCCCAATATATTATGTATAATAAATAATCATAGGCTAACCCATTTCAGTCACCAAATGGTCCAAGTCATCGCTCTTGTGTTAGTTAGACTAACCTGCTGATGACGGGGAGATCGGGGTTCGAGTCCCGGTGGGTCAAACGATTGTGGTTTTCCTTAATTGATCGTTTACCATTTTCCTTCCACGCGAATTCGGGTAGACTACCTCTAAAATAGTTCCTCCTCATCCCTACTCAATTAGATTATATATATAATATATATTATATATATATATATTATATATATATTATATATATATTATATATATATTATATATATATTATATATATATTATATATATATTATATATATATTATATATATATTATATATATATTATATATATAATATATATATATTATATATATATATTATATATATATAATATATACTATATATATATATATATAGAGAGAGAGAGAGAGAGAGACCGAATTTGAAGTGTGTCTTATGTAGGCCTACAATCACCACTACAGTTGTTAATTGAGAGTCTAGACTTAGGACAAAACAGTGAAGCATTCACCTCTCTCTCAACCCATGATGAATTGTGGGTATGATCACGTGACTTACCCTTCATTGAGGAGGGTTTGTGTGACTACTCTCCAATTAGATGGGTTTTTTAATAACTAGTTGGAACTACTTTTAAACACTCACACACTAAATTAGAAGAAGTGACACGTGTCGACAATTCGTGTCGTTAAGTCGTAATACTAAGAACTGTTTTGAGTCTCCTAATGGTGAAAATATAAATGGTACCTTACAACGCAGAGACTCTCTATTTTATCTTAAAATAGATACACTTACTAAAAACTCGTAGGGTCTGTGAAAAAAAATTATATACATTGTTGCAGAAGCCTTCCACCAAAGAGCGTAGATCAAATAATATACACTGTTATAGAAACATTGAAAAAAAAAAGGAACATTTGTTTCCACCAAAGAGCATAGCAATCAATTTCAATTCCCAAAGACGTCCTTAAAAATATACATTTGTTTATAACTCAGAAACTATGGGTTTTATAAAAATATATTTCAAATAGAATATTTTTATTTTTAATAACATTATATTTTTACAATGATAAGTTGTTTCTTAACTCAAATAGTTGCTAGACATCACAAAGGAAATTTCTGCTCATGTAAAGTGTCCTTAAAATAATGTTAATGGGAAAATTAGGATTTCCATATTATTTATAATGTTAAATAGTGCCCAGATACAAAACTTATGCAAAATCGTTATGCGGATTTTGAGACAAGCAATTTTTTCTTCTTTTTTTTTCTATTAACATAAGAGTAAGTAAATCGAAGGCCACAAAACGTACTAAGATAACCTGATCTTTTATTTTTACCTTGCATCCTAGTACCCATACAGGCTCTACGCATTTAAATACACTAATCAAGCTAAGGCCAAGAATGCATAATTTTAGAACAAAATATATAAATAAGATCTACGAAACAAAAGAATGGCCCAAGGTCTTTCTAGACGTAGCCATAGTGGCACTAAAGAAGAAGAAACAAGAATCAAATAGCCAAAGCTATTTTATTTATTTTAGTGAGTACTCACATCTAGATATCATATTCTGAAAATTGAAAAATGGCACCTTGACAAGGGAATCAAACCCGGTACCTTTGACTTACTACGCCAATGCTCTAACCTCTTTATAGCTGACGATTTCCGCACGTCCATCATAGACTCTGCCTTAAAATATGAGTGAAGAATGACCCTGGACACGGGATGATTCCTGGCTATCTCAGTGGTTATAACATTGACGTAATTAACCAAAAGTTCCGGGTTTGATACCCATGTCAAGGTGTCATTTTTCAATTTTCAAAAGAAGAAACAAGACAAAAAATGCAGGAACTTCAGCCTCATTTCTCATGTGGGTAAGATCGTGGCATGAATACTCAACAGGCGATTGGAACAGAAAATATTAAGTGTGATGGAAGAAGAGCATTTTGTATTCATAAGAAGAACCAGAGATGTCATCTGGATGCTGAGAATAACTTCAGAAAGTGTGTTGGAAGTTAAATAAGAGGGCTATATTGGTTTAATTGACTGGCAAAAGGCGTTAGATAGAGTGAGGTGGAAGAAACTGATGGAAATACTCAAGATCGGCATCAATTGTAGAAAGAGAAGGCTGATTACAAACCTTTACCTGGGACAACGAGTGAAGATGAGGTTGAATGACGGACAGACTAACATCGTAGAAATAAAAAGAGGAGTGAGGCAAGGATACTGTTTGTCACACAGTCTGTTCAACTTGCATGGAGAGTGGCTGATCAAGGAACCCCTGGAGGGACGTAGCGATTTCAGCAAAGAAGAACGCGTCATCAACACAGAAAAATATGCAGATAATCTAGCATTGCTGGCCAGAATTGAATAGCTGAAGGAAATAATAGACCAGCTGGTGGAGATAAGAAGAAGATATGACATGAGATCAACAATGAGAAATCAAAAGTAACAAAGACTACCTATTGCTTCAAGGAAATTAGGTCGTGGATTTTCATGGCAAAGGAAGCTTTCAACAAGAAGAGGTTACTGCTGACACACAAGTTGAGTCTGGAACTGAGGAAGAAACTTATGAAATGCTACATTTGGAGCGTCGCGATGTATGGAGCAGAAAATTGGACTCTTTAGGAATATGGAAAATGAATACTTGGAGAGCTTTGAAATGTGGTGCTGGAGTAGACTTGAGAATATCAGGTGGACAGAAAAGGTGACAGATGAAGAAATCCCAAGAAGAGTGGGTGAGAAGATAACCTTTTTGGATGTGATTCTTCGGTACAAAGCAAACTGGGTCAAACACAGCCTTAGGTGGAACTGTCTTCTTGCACGACGTCATAGAAGGAAAGGTTGAGGTAAAGAGGAGATTAGGAAGGAGGAGGATTCAAACATTGTATGACTTGAAGGAAAGAAGAAAATTCTAGGATCTCAAGGAGGAAACGGAGAACGGGCGCATTGGCGATCTAAGTACACCGAAAAAAGGAATTAACTTGTCGTAAGACAGAAAACATGATGATAATGATAATAATAATAATAACTACATTAATTAACTAAAATAACACAAACACACAATAAGACGCGGTGAATTTTTTTAAACTGTGTGTTTGAAGATTGCTCCGATATAAAGTGTTGTAAACATGACTGTCATTGATTTAGAGCCTGTCATTAACTTCATTGAGCTATAAATATATTTATGTGAACAGTTATTTTTAGTGAGGTGTGGTTGAATTTAAAAAGCTCATCTACCTCACCATCCATTATCAGCACTCTGGAGCTTTGTTTCATCCTAAATTAGAGGTAATAAATTATCTCGTATAAGTGCAGTCAACCACGTTGCAGGTGCAATCCGTTATTGATTTAAGTTGTCGCTCATGCGCGCACTAGCATCGATAAAGTCTGGATCAAACTGGAAGGTGTTGGTTTGCGTCATCCCTCATTAGAAGAAAACATCCGGTACAAACATAATATTTTTTTTAGCACCGTGTTTTCTTCCCTTATCGACTTATATGCCTAGGTAGACCTACTTTTTTTTATCATCGCGTCTTAACATTCAGGTTATACGCTTATGTACTAAATACTACGCTAAAGATTTTAGGGATTTATAAGGTCATAATTAAAGGAAGTGTGCCTGCATTTGCGTGGAGGGCGATTGGAAAATCATTAATGGAAAAACACTCAGTACACTCGACTAGTATTGAACCCTGATCTCCCCACCATCGACAATCTAGTCTGGCCCTCCATACACATACAGTTTCCTCTTATGATCGGCCTAAGCAGTTGCAGTTTGAAAGGTCTAACGGACGTTTGTGAGGTGGTCTGCTGGCCAATCATTGGAACCGTTGGACTGTGGGAATTCTGACCCGGCCACGGTGCCTGCGGAACTGACCTGTATGGGGGGAAATGCGATCTGCTGTAAGGCCAAGTCTTCACTCAGTTACCCGCTTCGGTGGCGTAGTTGGCTAACGCGCTAGTTTCGTGATGAGCTTGACCGCCGAGGACTGGGATATCAAGGTTCGAATCTTGGTCGGGTGAAATGGGGGTGGGGGTTCCTAAATGGTTTTTTGCTCTCCCTCCACGCAAATGCGGGTCCACTTCCTCTAAAGTCAACTTTCCCAATTCCTAATCCCTCAGCGTAATTAGTATTTAATCGTATAACCCTAACGGGTAGTAAGACGTGGTGCTAAATAATAATAATTCATTCAGTTCAGTCTCCACTCTACACGTGTTCAGTGACATTTATCGTGTTTCATCCGATATTCGGCCATGGCCACGAGGTCAAAAGATTTTTCTAATCTAATTTATCGAAAAGCTCAGAAATCTCCCTTCATTATGCAAAAAATGTATACGGGTGTAATTTTCCTGGTTCAACAACTCTTTCCACCCCACTCCACGGTATCTATGATATTTTTCCCCACTTGGATACAACTTTACTCAAACCAGATGGCAAGGCGGACTGACGACGATACATAATCTGACAGGCCGATCTGTTTGTGTGTGTGACAGTGAGCTGGGGCAGGTGAGCTGGGGCAGGTGAAACTGTCCTCAGTTCGGCCTGTCAATTCAACCCGAGGGTGAAACTGTACGTATGTGTATGAGGGTGTCGCGGCCCGTACACGTGCGTACCCCACACAACAGCAATGCACGCCGTGAGCGGCGCATGGCAGGCGAGGTAGACCACACACACTTGGAACAGCAGTCAAGCCCGGTGGGTGGCGCGTGCTTGGTACCGTTCTCAATTGTACGGTTTGAGTTCCATAATATCTGTGTGTTTTGTTGAAATGTTGTGTCCGTTTCTTCTGTTTGTTGGATTATTCTTTATATTTTATTCTTCATAAACAGTGATGACTCCGGTAGGACTCAATGAATATAGAAAATATGTTTACATTCAAAAATACTGCCGATTCACCTATGACAAATAACACTACTTGAAGAACAAACAAAACTATTTACAACGATTATCATACATAACACATTAACGAATTTTTGGTGGGAAAACTTGACTCACAAACACCAACATGCATTCACTCTGGCACGTCTGCCTCAATTGAGCCGACACTCGAGTACGATCACCAAACTTGCAAAGCATGCCGTGCAAAAAACATCAAGCTCCTCCTGAGTGCCATGCCGCGCGCGGTGTTCACCACACATGGACACATTCTACTGTGCGCCGCACGTTCTTGCATTGCTAACGTACAGGACACGTACCATGTATGCGCCGCTATTGCGAGAGTAATGCCTTAGGCCAAGTTGCCACCAAAGCGGGTACAAATATAACCATCACATGAATGAGTTTATAATTTGTAGATTTGAGCACAATATAAGTAATATTTATATCTAATTTTCTGCCACCACCGCATCTTACTACCCATCCGGGGTATTCATATTTTAAATACGCTGATGAACTAAGCGAGATGAAGGTAACGCTCAGAGAAAATGTACCCTCATTTATTTGAAGAAATTATCTTAAAACACTTAGCTAAAATAATATTTAATACACTAGACCCAAGCTCCTTTGAATCCCCTATCACAGGTAAATACTGGGTGATCTCGACGTATTTTACGTGTGCCCAAAGATATGGGTACAAATAATATTATTCAGTCCAGTGTAAAATAAGACTAGAAAATTGTATTTTCTTATATTGTATTGATATCTTTATGCTTTTACATCGGAAATAGTATATTTAGTCTTAACGATTTCTTCCGGATGTTCCGGAATATGTGGGACTCACTTCAATGATTGGCAAGAAGCACAAAAATAATAAACGAAAGTTCGTACAAACAAGTGCCTCATTTGACCTTGTTTCCGAGTTACAGACAAATTATTCCACTAAACTCTTTGTCTACCATACTCTATTTATATATATATGTATATATATATATCAATCTGTTTAATAGGTGTATTCTATTTGCTATTAGGTGACCTGGTAGTCTATTGGTAAGGTGTCGAACTTCTGTGCTGAGGGTCCGTGGTTCAATCCTCGGTCCCGGCACGGATCTATCTGATTGCCAAACCCTTCCTTCACCTCTGACAAGACGTGTATTAATCACAGCTTGTGAATGTGTGAAAATGCCAGGCCTCCACCGTGGTTCGGATCCCACGTTAAACTGTAGGTCTTCCATTTCATCTCACAATCACCCTACCATTACACATTAGCGTAAGTGCGTATAACCCAAACGGGTAGTAAGACGCGGTGATAATAATAATCGTTTTGATATTGCAAGCACCTGGTATTGTCTAAAACATTGCGGAATTCTACGACACTATAACTGTAGACTTGCATTCAGGCTAAAGGTGGCCAATTTGAGTACTTCATATAATGTTCAGCAGCTCCACATACTGGAGTACAATAATGGCTATAACTCAGAAACAAAGTCAAATGGGACACACGTTTATATGAACCGTTTTAATTATTTTTTGTCTTGTCCAACGCCGAAGTGGGTCCCACATGTTACGGTACACTCTGTATATATTGTAAAATGACACCTGGACACACGAGTTGCGCTTGGAACTTTTGACATAGTGCGTCAATCCTCTACCACTAAGCTCAGGATGATTGTGAAAAGGGGATTATTCCGTCACAGACTTTAGTTTCAATTATATTGTGATTTTATTAGTATAATTTAAATTAGTCATTTTTAGCCTATTGTGTCTTACTACCAGCCCGGACTATTTGCATTTTAAAGTAAAGAAGAATAAAGTCAAATTTTAGAGAAAATGTATCCATATTTGCGTGGAAGTAGGAAACCGTTCAGGAAAAACCACCATCAATACACCAAGACGAGATTCGAAACCCATCCTCCCGGTCACTGGAAAAAAATAGATTAGACCGGCTTGATTCCTTAATCCACATGCTCATCGACATGAATTTAAGTTAATCTTTAAGAAGAACTTAACGTCTTTATTTCTACACCAAGTTTTAATTACTATACTCAATATCTCTGAGAATCAACGCATCTTTCACGCTATGAATTTACCACAAAAACAAATTGGGTTTGTGAACCAATCCTTAATATTTCCCTTCAAGCCGGTTATATTTAGAACTTTTAAACATTGTTTGATGACAGACTGTACATCAGAGTATCTCCCCCTCCTAAGAAACACAGAACGAAGAAGCGACAAGTCTTCTGTCTTTCCTCGGCTAAATTTAACATTTTACACCCTTCCAAAAGACAGAGGGGGGAAAACGCTCTCAGTGCCACACGTCTTAAACCATCTCTCTCCCATTAAAAAAAAATATATATAAAAATAAAGAAAATGAAGGAAAAAAAATTACAGAAAGAATCTGTCTACATGTTCCGAGCTAGATGTGTAGAAGAATCCTAAGGATAAAAACATTGGGAACGTTAGGAAGATGGTGCGAGCCAAATTTAGATATTCTTTACTCCCCTCCATTTCTGTTCCAGTGCTTCTTGAAAACTTGATGGTTGAAACTGTTAAAAAAAAAACTAAAGAGAAGAGCTCGCTATCTTTTCGTTGGTGTCTCTTGTAATATTAATAGCCTGTTCCTCAAGTAATCTACTTACCGGGGGTACCTTGGCACGCTGTTAGTAGCTTCATCTCTGCTTCTTGGGTTTCAAAGCACTTCGTTTAGGAGGAAGTGGGATATTATCTCATGCTAGCTATTGACAGAACGATACATTTACCCTAGCGGCGGTGATAAATAATAAAAAAAATATAGAACATGATGAAAATAAACCTTTTAAAAAAATATGTGAAGAGTGGTCATGTTTCAATTTGGTCGAAAAGGTGCATCAAAGATGGGGTAAACGGGGAATTTGCTTCTTCCCCCCCCCCACCCCACACACACACACCTANAGACGATAACTTTTCTTTACATCTATTACTTACTGTTCCCGGACTGTGGCCTGGGGCAGTTTCTTTTATTCAAGACATATTTTACACTACCAGCTTTTTAGGCCTGTTGCAGCTTCATATGCTTGATAATCTAACCTAAGACTAGGGCAGGCACAACATCCAGTCCCCGGTCGTTAATTCATCACTGTGAAAGGGTAAACCCACATTTTACCAATGATAAATTTTTTGGCTATACTGGGAATCTAACCTGGGACTCTTAACTCAGTAGGTAGACACGCTACTGAATGAGCTAAGGTGTCGGATAGAACAAGTTTAGAAAAAATATTAATATATATATTAAGCACGAGTTTAACAGAGCGCACTGAAGGTTTATCTGATGTATAAGACACAATCCAGGATCATAGCTTGATCTTCAAAAGGTTCACCATCACACATTAAAATTGCAGCTATAGCTCACATTTGAAGAGTACAGGGTAAATGGAGAGAATATACTATTTTAACTCAAATTGAGCTCGTGCTGCCATCTATTAGACAAGAATGAAATCTTTATAATGTATTTTAAATTATGGTTAAGAGAGGTCTCTGTCATATTAAAAAAAATTAAACGTATTTGCTGGGATCTTTATGAGATTTGAGATATAATTATCGCTATCCCGGAAAATGTGTGTAATGTGACTTCCCTCCCCCCTCTTCATTTTCCCCCTGTACCCTTCAATTGGTGAGATTTACAGAAATAATAACTACGTTACATCATACTTCCCCTCCCTCGCCCTTCCTGCACGTTAAAAGTAAATTAATTAATGGTTGCGGCAGATATTATTAATTTAAGATATGAAAAAAACATTAACAAGTCTTCTTTTGACCAAAAGGAATGTTTTTAATGTGAGCCCCACAGGAAATTATGGTTCAAGGCGTGACATTCTGGTAAGGCTCCACTCACCATACAAATGTTTGGGGCAACGTTATAAGCATATTGATCAGAGTATAGTAATAAAAATAATAGTAATATTAATATAATAACTGTGTACAAAATAAAATTTGATTGTTTTTTATAAGAAAAGCTCTACTTTGGTGGTCACGTGGATTAAACGTCAAGCTCGTATAGCATTATTAGCCGGTGTTGAATCGGTCATGGTTCGAATCTGTACTGAGGGTGCTTTTTTTTCTAAATAATCTCCCAACTTCCTTCCACGCTAATGTTGGTACATTTCCTCTAAAGTGTATCGTTCTCATATGCCCACACAATTAGCGTAGTTAAATGCGAATAGCCCAACAAAGTAGTCTACTTGCGCCTATGCTGACCATATTCCTCTAGTAATTCATTTGAGCATGTGTCAAGTGATTTCTAAATTAGGTATTTTCAAACCTTCTAAAAATTATTATTTCTTTCATTTTTGGAGGTAACAATTTTGACCTGTACTTATATTTCAATAAATTTCTGTTACAATATAAAAGGAAATTTTATATATAGTATTCGTTTAAATTGTTTAAACAATAATGATTAAAACTTTAAGTTTGAAGTAAAAAAATAATAATGTTCAAAAATAGATTTATGTAGGCCTAGCTGAAGCATAGGACATGACTATTTTAATTAATCTATGATTAGAAAATATATAGGTATCTGTAATAAATAAATTATTAAATTGATTGTGTTGGTCCAATGCACCAAAAATAAAGAATTATATAAACTACTAAATACATAATTCTAGTAAATTACTTTGTTTGATAAATAAATATTCAAATATTTCTGATAAGACTATTTAAAACTCACATAAAAACACATTTATGCTAGTAGACCAGTTAACTAAATTAATGTAGGCCTATTCATTGGTAGAAAGGTTGAACCCTATTTATAATATAAAATTATAACAGAAGTAATCATTATATTAATAGGCAGTAGATTCTCGGAAACTCGACACTTGATAACTCGACATTCCGTGTAACTCGACACGCGCATGTGTACACAGCTGTTGGAGCCAGTCATCACAATCCAAGGTCATTTAACTGTATACCTCTGTTTGTTTGTGTAACTCGAGTGGAACAGTCGTGCTGTGGTGTTTTTACAAGTGCTGTGTTTGTTAGTTTTCCAATTCAGTAACGTGTTATTCGAATAAATACAATATTATATGTACAGTAACGTGCTGCATTTCTGTATGTTACACGTATGTATATACACCATTATATTAACACATAATATATTGTACTGGACTTATATATTACTGTTACTGTACCATACAATACTACATTACAGTACAACTGTACCTATAATATTCTATACTGTACAGTGACTCGACAATTCAATAACTCGACACCATCTCAGTCCACATTAGGTCAAGTTTCTGAGGCTCTACCGTATATGGCAAGCAAAAGCGAGAATAGTGTAAAATAGTACTAAAATACGTAAATATTTAAATATTTCAAATATTTATTAGTCCAATTTCAAACACATTTGGCCGTCTAATAGTTAGAGAGATTATTTATAAAGAGCCAAATATTATTTTAAAGTGTTAGAAATATATAGTTGAAATTGATATTATTATTATAAATTACATATTAATATTAATTGCACATAAAATTATTAGATTAAAAGTATTACCTTTTATCAACCCAACAAAAATAATGTCAATACTTAATAAAGATGTCCCATTGCTACTCTTTCCTTACTATTTAATTTATTTTTTAATTTAAGTGTATATGTCATCTTTATTCTAACTTTTTTTTAACTTAAATACATTATTTAATATTAAAAAAAGGCGTATAGCCTCAAAGGGTAGTAGGACACAGTGCTAGAAAATAATATTTCTTGTGATAAAAATCACAAGGTTTTTTAAATGATTATGCTACACCAAAAATTTTAAAATGTAAACGAAAATAATTGTGTATGATATCGTCAAGGTATATGTATTTTGAGAACGTTGAAAATAAAAAAAAAAAAAAAAAAAAGCANGATTTTGGAAATGTTGAAAAAAAAAAAAAAAAAAAAAAAGCTGAGAAACGTCGCAGTCATTTGTTCTGTACAAAACCCTTCCTAAGAACACTGCAGTGGTACAGTTACCAGAAATAGTTACCATCTAATGGGACATTGTTATTAAAACAAACACGAAGATCTTAGAAGAGCATCAAATCTTTTCCTGCGTTTAGTTGGTTTTAATTCCTTTAACGTGCAACACACCAGGTCTTAATACCCATCAGAGCTATCCGCATGTTTGAAGTTGATTTAGATTAAATGTTCCCACGTTTGCGTGGAGGGAGATTAAAAAACCATTTATGAAACACTATCACGGTATATCAAGCTTAGGTATAAAACCTGGACCTTCCCGTCACCAACAAGTCTGACCAGATGTGTGCCCATTGATTTGGGTGATTTTATCATATATATATATATATATATATATATATGCATTGCGTCTTAATACCCATTCATGCTATATGCATGCTTACTAATTACGCTGGTGAACTAGGGATGAGGAAGTTTTAATTTGAAGGAGCCATACTCGTATTCGCTTGGAGGAAGAGTAGAAAACTAATTTGTAAAAATAATCCACAGTACACCCAATGATAATACGGATTTTATTGTGATATTTTCCCCGCGGCTGGGAGCCAACTATTATTATATCGGCCCGCGAATGGACGCCAATTATGGTGTTTCGGTTTTTTATTTTAATATGTGTGCCGCGATTGGGCATTAATTAAAGTGATATGGGATTATATTGAGATATTTCCCTGTGATTGAGCACTATATGTATATATATATAATGGGTTTTATGATGATGCTCACACGCCTTTCTACGCAGTTATCACACGGTTATGTGATCTGATTATATATGATATTTATAATTATGAAATGAGCAAGACTTTTGATGTTGCACACGATTTATTTAAATGATTACACCTTCGGTACTGAAGATATGATATAAAATGACAGTTTTTGTTAAATTACGGATCGTTTTTGTGTGATATTAAACTTTCCGCGTTCTGTGTGCTATGTAAATTTATGTTACCACTACTAATATATTACCGGCACTCTCTTAACAAGCCGCGTGAAGAATCTAACTGTGGATTCATAAGCACAAGCTGATTATATATGACCTACCCCTTGCCTCTTGGACCCCTTGTCATTAGTATTAAAACTAACTAATAGGAAAACTCCTGGTAGCCTGATGTTGTGAAGGCTAGCTTCCTATTGGATAAAGGGACCCAGCATGTCACATGATCTTCAAATACTACGGAGTTGATCTTTTAAAGAAAAAAAAAAGTTTTATGGTGCAATACATTGAAATTACTTATGAAAACGCGTGATTCTCCATGGATAAAGTATTAAAAGGATATTTTACATAAAGTTCTTTAAAGAAAAATACACTTCATCCATGACTTTTTAAATATATGAAAGGGGTCCAAAACAGTATCATTACAACTCAACCAGGATTTGAATCCCGATCTCCCTGTCATTAGCAATGTAGTCTAACATGAGAGTGACGCCTTATATCATCAAAGCCACCAAAGCGGGTTATCTTATACCATAGGAGAAAAACTCATTTCGGTGGCCGCACGGTCTAAGGCATCATCCTGGCTAAAGACAAGATTGCCGATGTCGGGGAGATAGTGGTTAGATCCCAGTCGGGTGTACTGAAGGTGGTGTTTCCTATACGGTTTTCCACTCTACCTCCACGCAAATGTGGGTAAACTCTGTCTAAATTCAACCTTTCTAATCCTTAACCCATTAGCTTAGTTAGCACATAGGCGTATAACCCAAACGGTTAGTAAGACGTGATTCTAGAAAATATATAGGGACAGTTCCCGTTCGTGGAAAATACCTTTGATACCACAGGGAATCGAACCGGAGACCTCTTAATTATTAGTCGAGAATGCTGACAACGGGATCAAGAGGCCGTTCAATAGATGTTACACTCCTTTTCATTCAATTGGTTAGGGCATAAAAAATCATGATTAGCTCTATCTTCATGTTATAAGTGTCAACAAACTTACGGGTGTATGAACCAAGAACACTAATTATTATTATTATTAGCACCGCGTCTTACTAACCGTTCGGATTATACGCACTTACGCTAATGTGTAGTGGTAGGGTGATTGTGAGATGAAATGGAGGACCTACAGTTTAACGTGGAATCCGAACCACGGTAGAGGCCTGGCATTCCTCACATTCACAAGTTGTGATTAATACACATCTTGTCAGAGGTGAAGGAAGGGTTTGGCAATCAGATAAATCTGTGCCNATATAATCCAAACAGAAAATGAACCAGCCTAAACACACATACTTGCTCTAACAAAAGAAATATCAAGGGAAATCACTTTTTTCTCAGCTTTTTTAAAATTATCAACTTTACTCCTATATTTCCGTTCTAAGAGAGGAAATTACAATCTTGCTTTTGCCTCAACAATGAACAAACACACCATTGTATTTCACTTTGTAAAAATAGAAGAAAATGCAGATTTATAAAATGTCAAGCACATCATCTACATTTTGGAACCACAAAACGATCGAAAAAAGGTAGCAATATACAGTATATTGATTTGTATGCAAATAAATTTCACCTTTTCGTCAAATGGCGACAGCGTTGGCAGGAACATATCACGGGTACATATTTAACAATCCTTGCTTAACCTGGCTACACTTTACGCCACATTACTAGTAATTTATTATATATAAAGATTGGTTTGAGACTTCAAGATACTTACGAAAAGATAGATCAAATACGAAATATATATTTTTTAAATCAAATATTATCAAAATATCATGAAAATATGCGGACACACACGTTATGAGACGTCGCCCACAATACACATCATTGCTGTTGACACGGTGGTCAGGTTTGAATCCTTTTCGTGAGTAGTAAAATTGTTTTTTTAAGGTTTCCTATCCCCTCCCCACACATATTCTTCTAAATTCTCCATCTTTACCACATTTACAGTATTATTATTATTATTATTATTATTATTAAAATTAGCACCACGTCTTACTACCCGTTCGGGTTATACGCACTTACGCTAATGTGCAATGGTAGGGTGATAGTGAGATGAAAGGGAGGGCCTACAGTTCAACGTGGAATCCGAACCACGGTGGAGATCTGGCATTCCACACATTCACAAGTTGTGGTTAATACACGTCTTGTCAGAGATGAAGGAAGGGTTTGGTAATCAGACAGATCTGTGTCAGGACCAAGGACTCCCGGTACAGAAGTCCGACTCCTTACCCCTAGACCACCAGGTCACCTCACATTTACTGTAGATATGTGGATAAACCGATCGGGTATTAGGACTCGGCTTACACACACGAAAAATTATAATAAAATCCATCAGAAATAAAATATTGGTAAATCAATAGAATTTGTTACCACCAAACGTATACAAATTGTAAACTAACTAAGCAGCCTTTATTTACTATAGAATACTTATATTTTGTATTAATTTCAACGTAAAAGAATGTGATCAATCAAAACTTGTATTTATTCGATAAAACAGTTGTTGGATCAAATCTTAGTTCAGGAATTAGGTTTACTAATTCAATCTGTCTTGTCTTTCTGTCTCACCAACTAACATTACGAAGTACTGTGTAACAGTCTAGAGCCCAAGTTTTCCATGAACTCGTGACTAATTCTCCTTTCCTCTGCTCTCTTTAATGATGTAATCACTTTGCAACGATTCCTTTATTTATCCTGTCCTTCCACCCCCCACCACCTCGCCCCTCACAGCGACTGTAACTAAACCTGTACGCCACGGTATTGTTTGATCAAGTTTTGCAACGTCATCTGGTCTGTGCAAAACTTCACGTCAAACAGTTACCTATTATTATTATTATTATTATTGTCAGTCAAGCTGAGAAGTTTATATTAGAAAAAATTCTTTGGTGCAGTTAGATTATACGCCGTCCAACAATCACATTTTCATAAAAAAAAAGGGCCTTTTAGAAATTCAAATTTGAACTCGAATTTTCAGCAAGTGCTTCCAACTGTTATAAAATCATGAAACCTTCATAATGTACTTTAGACTATGGTTAAACGAGGTATTTGTCAATTAAATTACTATTAAAAAAATATTTACTGGTTTCCTTATTGGGTTTGGGATATTTAATCTGCTGACCCGGAAAATGTGGCATTGGTGTCAACATTGATAAAGTTTTACTATTAAAGTTATATACTTATATTATATTGCGCGTCAGGGCTAATTCATTCATAGCCTAGTTTATGAAAATATTAGCCAGTACTAATGTACCGTTGTCCACGGGACGCACGAATATTTTGATCGTACCTCCTTTCCATGGAGACCCTTACTAGGTCCCGATGGGATGAGATGATGATGGTGATAGTGAGTATGAGGGTGATGAGCCGGTGGAAGCTCTTAAACCTAACTAAAGCCTAACTATAACTAACCAAACCCTGGTGACTGTTAGGGTGATTCTCCTTTCGAGAAAAATACCCAATGTACCTGCCAGGAATCGAAGCTGGGACCCCTGGGCTCGTATCCATGTGCACAGACCACTACAACACGGGCCCGGTTGTTATTAGAGCTATTTTATACTTATTGATGATATATACAAAAGTGAAAACTTTAGATCACATTACTTGACGTATTTCTAGTTTTTTTAATATCAGATGAGGTGCTGCTTTTGGAAACTCGACCATTTAAAAATAATGAATTTATGCATTGCATCCACGATGATGTTGGGCTTTTTTTTTTCTCTCGTGGATGTAGCTTTACCAAAAACATTTCCGTAATAATCTCATTCACAAATATGTCCAAAAACTTTTTTAGGGGAGTCTAATCTGATTTTCTTTGTCAAAACATCAAAACATATTTGTAGTAAGAATGCGTACAGAAAAAAATAATCAAATAACTTTTTAAATATTTGAAAAGGCTGGGGTTAAATTTTGTAAATTGTATATTTCCACCATCCCTACACTAAAGTTTTAATGTTGATGTTTATTTGTATAATAGAAAGATGTATTTTTTTAGGTGGTAGAGAACGCGAGCTAAAAGCAGTGTTTTAGAAGTGTTTATGTGAAAACCTTTTTTATTTTTTTTACCAAAATGAATAAAATATCACTCCAGTAGAAACATAGTTTAATTTTCTTCATATGGTGACTTCAACAGTTCTTCAATATCTGTCATAAAAATTTTAGAATGTGATATGAGTGAAGAACGACCCTGGGCACGTGACGATTCCTGGATAGCTCAGTGGTTAGAGCATTGGCGTACTAAACCAAAGGTCCCGGATTCGATTCCCGTGTCAAAGTGTCATTTTTCAATTTTCAGAATATGATGAGAAACTTTCTAAATGAAGATAAAAGTTGGCATTAAATTCCAGGACACCCTTGACAGATATTCAAGTACTGTTTAGAGTACCATGCTAAGAAAATCAAACTATATGTTTCTACTGGAGCAATATTTTATTTATTTTGACAAAAAAAAAGTTTTGCTATAAAAACTGGAAACACACTGGCTTTATCTCGCGTTCCCTACATCCCCACCTAAACAGTATGTCCTACAACAAGATATTCGCAAGCAATAAGGGAAGTGGCCGATCCTTGTTAAGATGACAAACCGTTTCAACTTGTTCCACAGTCATTCCAGGGGTTCCCCGGATATCTTACTGGAACTTGACAGCTATTGTCCCTGAGAAACATTTTCACCGACCCACTTCTACCTTCTCTTCTTCTTCTTCCTCATACATCTCTATTGTTTGAACGGGCTATTGTCTCACAATTACAAACATTTAGCCCTAACTTCAAGGCTTAAACTCTCTTTACAAAGTGAGAGGGGGGTGGAGGTAGCAGAGAAGGGAGGGGTTGTTGGAAAACATAAGCTTTCATTTGTTTCTGTCGTCAAAAAAGCTCGCTCCGAGAGATGAACGACTCTTTTTTTTTATTATTAATTTTATTGTCCTGGATCGTTTCGCAATTGAATGGATTAAGGAGATTAAAAACAATACCAATTATTCTACATTATTTCTCTTATATTTTATGTTAAGATATTAGCTAACAAAAATTGTGTACTGTACTTGGTAGAGACGTTAGTCAGATATTTTGGATCGACTTCTTGATATAAGCAATCGGTTCTGGTTCTAGAATCAAACATTTTAAGGTTTTACCACTGGTTCTGGTTGGAGAAAAATTAAAAGTTCCTGTTCTTTTAGTTCATAAATAGGTTCCAGTTCTGATTATTTTAAATATATTATAGTTTGATTAAAAAAATCATGAAAAAACAAAAAATCGAGTGTTTAAAAATAAAATAAAGTTAAATAAAGGACCTAAAATGTAACTATAAAAAAGAATTACACCAATTCAGAACCCTCGTGAACGTTAAATATATGTAAATATATTCCATTTCCAGTTTTGGTTCTTAAGAAATTTATTTTTAGGGTTCCTATTACGGTTCTGGTTCCTAAAAAAATAGCTGTTAATTTCTGTTATCGGTTCTATTTACAGTTCCGGTTAGGGCTCCCTGTTTCATTAATCCTTAAAAGTTATCTCTTGAATGGAAATATCATGTACAGAACGTGATAGTAACCCATTTATACACAAACTATTGTTTTACTAATCCGTGTCCACAACCCACCACTACACCACAAATATTTACAGGAAATGGTACGTCTCTACACCACTATAAATTCAGTTTATTTTCAGTTCGGTAATCAATGTCACAAATCAGGAAGGACGCTTCTATTCGTGGCGCAAACCTAGCATAAAATATCCTAACCTAAAGTATTTTTTAAATATTTTGATGAATATCTCTAACTGTAATTTCACTGTACAATATATTTTCACCCGCTTCAGTGGCCGCACGACCTAACGCAGCTCTAATGTAATATTTAATTCTATGATGCGTTATTTTAAAATATGGCTCACTCCAAAATAAAGATGAAAGATTCTAATAGGGCTCTTTTTCCTTAACACCCCTATAGTTTGAGTTTTATTAATAGGAATAAATTATGTGTGAAAATGGGACATAAGCTCATTTTCAAGGACTTCTTAGTCATATTTTTGGAGTATGATTTACTAAGCTTGGTGAAAAAGGTCTATAGATACTATCTTCCTCTAACAAATACAAAAAAAAATTTGATAGGCTCATTACAGAAATTTTTTATGATATTTGAGAACTAGAGGTGAGCTTTCCTCTTTATCTTGATACAAGAATTTTGATAATTTTATTTTCCATTCTTTCTTATTAACATGGCAAAGTGTGGTTGTACATGATGGGCGAAAGTGAGTATAAGCTTGGACAGAATTGAAAAGTAGTTCCAGAAAACGATACAGAAAACTGTATTTGAAGCCATGTGGCCTGACAGCCATTGATTCTTTCTCACTGACAGAGGCGGCCGATTTAATCACTAAAAAAACTACGTAAAAAGTAGATGGTTTTCATTAACTTTTATCGATGTACTGTACATTCCAGTTTAATTACAAATGGACATATCTGACAGCTTGAAAAATCTACTAGATCTGCTTTCACGTATTTACACTTCAACCCCTGTAATCTGCGGCTATCACTTTTGATATATATTATTAATAACTAAAAAATAACACTAATAATATAGTAAAATACTATTAATTTTATCTATAAAAATATGTTTGTATTTCCTAAAAGGTGCTTTAAATATCCATTCATACAAAATCAAGGAACAGCACATTCAGAGGCCAAAGTTGCCAACTCAAGCTGGCATTGAACCCAACAACCGTTGAGTTACCTCCCCCACAATGTTGTGGTTAGATCGAGAATGTCAAGTCCAGTGTTCCGTGAGAATTCCTTCAGGAAGACTTGGAATATCGGTGAAATATCATTGGACGAAGATAACATATACGGTGGAAAAAAAAAAAAGTCTCCAAGCAAGTTAGTTCTTTAAAATGCATCTTTCATTATTTCCTTGAATTTACTTAAATTCCGACACTTTAGCTCAAGGCCGTAGCAAATTGGGGAAGGTTGAGTTTTGGGTTCAATACCCCCTCCCACCCCCCGAAAGCTAACAATAAAAAATTAATACAGCCTTATTTACTGTTCAAACAAAATAAGAAAGTACGAGTATAAAGGTATTATAATGTTTAAGTACATTTTTAAAAATAGTTTCTGATTGTGTTCATTAATCAGGTAGTAAATCTGGGTAGACTATGACGAAATATTGACAAAGTAATTAAGAATTAATTAGTGTGAGGAGAACTGTGAGAGAGGGTAATTAGTATTTTACATTAGGAAACAACAAAACTTTCAACTTGAAACTACATTATTCGAATAGTAGTTCCGAGATGGCGTCGCAAATGAGTCGGCAAAGAAATAAGAATCAAAGAGCGGTGATAGGATAAGTAAAAGGGGGGAGGGAGCTAGAGCTATCCACCCCCAAACATCTTACAGTTAGGTATATCTTCAATACATTTGATCAAATTGGAAATACCTTTATTTGAAAAGCGTACAGTTTTAGAACGAGGGGTGGGAAACTTGACTTTTTATTCAAGCACACATTTTAAAATTCATAAATTTATTAAAGAAAAATTAAATCATATCTAAAATTATCAATGTTGGGTCAGTGGCGTCAGAACCGTATTTGGGTACGGAGGGGAGGCAATTCGCCAAAAAGGGATTTTGAGAGACTTGTCCCTCCCTACCCCGGCAAACGTTTGGCAATTAAGATGCGGTCTTCGAGTTTTTTGAAAATTATAATCCTCTAGAATCTATTCGGGGTGCTTTTACCATTTATTAATTTTTTTTATTTTGATTCCCCTAAAAGAAAGATCCTCACCTGATTTTTAAATTTTGATTCTATACCTTTAAATTTATAAGTTATTTGGATTTTTTTAAATCTTATTATATTCGGGAATATAAGAGGGGTGTGAAATAAAGCTAGAGAGGGCAACAATTATGTTCAGGGTGCGATGCCCCCCTGAAACCATACTTCCTTGATTCTGCCACCAATGAATATTCCTTTATAAGTGCTCAATGTATATTTTTAACATTTGAAGGGAGGAGGCGCTATGTAGCCTAAGTTTCTAAATATTAAACACATCTATAACACTTAATGTATGTCATCCCTCGCTTTAATGAACATATAATATATTTACTCCAGAAAGCTTCTAGAGGCATATAATATTAGTTTTTTTTTGTCTATAGTTGTTGGGGAACTATCCCCCCCAGACCTCCCCTGAAGTGTTGACCTGGCTACGGCCTTGCTTTAAGCTCCGTCTGTACATTAACGGCCCCGTGTTTAATTCTCAGTACTATCAATAAATTTATCACAGGTGAAATTTGGGTTTCTACTTTGTCAGTGATGAGCTATCAGGTGCTGTCCCTGTCCTAAAATAAATAAGTTTGTAAGTTGTGTTCTGATTTAATAAAAAGTTCAGAAATTTCACGTTATCTACCCCATATTATTTAATTAAAACTATAGCTTACTTTGATAACCTGGTGGTCTAGGGGTAAGGTGTCAGACTTATGTGCTAAGGGTCTGGGGTTCAATTATCGGTCCCGGCACAGATTTATCTGATTGCCAAATCCTTTCTTCACTTCTGAAAAGACGTGTATTAATCACAACTTGTGAATGTGTGGAATGCCAGGCCTCCACCGTGGTTCGGATCCCACGTTAAACTGTAGGTCCTCCATTTCATCTCATAATCACACTACCATTGCACATTAGCGTAAGTGCGTACAACCCAAACGGGTAGTAAGACGCGGTGCTAATAGTAATAATAATATAGCTTGCTTTCATTTATTTTTATTTGTGATATTCTAAATATATTCTGAATTTATCGATTATTTACACGACTTACAAACTAACTTAATTAAATGGCATACCAACAACCAGATCCCAGCCGTTTATTCATCACTGTAGAACCAGCTTCGGGAAGAACAGCTTCAATGGCAAACTTATTAAGTCTGGTTTATCGGTTACATTAAGGTTGGGGTTTGAAGCCCTTCAAGGTGAACTAAGGTTATTTTACCCTAAATATTTTTCCATTCTCTCTCCACACAAATTATGTTATACTTCCTTATCTTCCTCATCCCCATTAACGTAAATCCATTAAAACGGGTTGCGAAAAATCTCTATGAAACAAAATCCCCAATTTAACCAATAATTTTTTGTCGGCCATGCCAAGAATATATTCTGGAACCCCTAGCTCAAAAGGTATACACGTCATCGACTGTGCTAAAATGTAGACCTCTACTTAATTAATAATTTGCCAAAATATTTTGAATACATGCGTAATAAAGCATATATAATGACAATGTTTATTTTGGCAAACTTTGTTTGGATTTAATTTTATAAGGTAAAGTTTTATTGTGTGTCAGACTGTAACGTTTATTTTCTTCCCCACTTTGTGGAAAATTATCAAAGCTTTAAACCACATTGGTTCAAAGAAGTGTAATTTTTTCTTTTTTTATTTTGTTTGAAAACTTTGCAAGACCTTGTTATCCTTTGTCATATTTTCTGCCAATCTGAGGGAAAAAAAGCTCTATATATTTAAAAGAAAGACTTACTTTTAATTAATTATACGACGATATCAGCTAAAAGTTTTTAAAAAAATTGTCTAGATATTTTGTAAAAAATTACTCCTCTTTTTATTGAGAAAGAAATATTTTTTAAGTAACTTATTGACTTAATGAAGTGTACCGTCGTTAAATCTAAATCTAATACCAATTGAAACGTGGTCAAAGGCGTTAGATTAGACTAGTTTGAATCGTTGCTGAAATTCCACGGTGGATTTAAGTGGGGTATTTTCAGCACCACGTCTTACTATCCATTCTGGTTATAGGCTACGCTTCTGTACTAATAACGTTTATGGTTTTGGGGAGGCTGTATTTAGAAGAAGTTACACCCGCATTTGTGTAGAGGGAAAGTGGAAAACCTTTTTGAAAAACCTCAGTACACCCGACCGAGATTCAAACCTCGATCTCCTAGTCATCGCCAGTCTAATCGACTGCAAGAGTAGCACGTTTGACCACGCGGCCACCGAAGTGGGTTTGAATTTGTTACCGAATAATTCTAACCTCCAACTCTATCGATACAAAATGATCTCACAAAATAATGATTCAATGACTTGTCACATATCATACCTATTACAGTCTTACTAACCAGCCCCGTGGTGTAGTGAGTGGTCAGTGCTCCTGGCTACGAGCCTAGGGGTCCCGGGTTCGATTACCAGCTGGCACCTTGGGTATTTTTCCAGAAATGGTAAACCACCTCAACGGTCACTGGGGTTTGGTTAGTTAAACTTAAGCAAGGTTTAAGACTTTCCACTGATTCCACATTCTCATTCTTCATATTACCATCATCTCATCAAATATCATCGGGACATGGAAAGAGCCTCCACGAAAAGGATGTACGATCAGTACATCCGGGCGTCCCCTGGACAACGGTACATTAGTACTGGCCAATCTTTCCACTACTTGGCTACAAATGTTGTAGCCCAGACGCGCAATATTATTATATTTTGATTTCAATTAGTTTCTAAAAAGCCAATTATACATAATTCTAATGAAAATATCATTAGGAGCGTTTATTAACAGCTATCATCGATAAACAATCTATTATTAGTAAGAAAATAATAATTATTTCCACATAGGTTGATATTAGTCACTTTCAATCAAAAGAATATTCTTTTAGCTGTTAGTTACCACCACTCCTACGGTGAATAGACTATACAGCATCGAAACATGATCTTTGATATGTCATACGTTCACATAAGTGGAAAATAGCGCATTACTCACCCTCCCTTCATTGGGTCTATACATAAAAGAAGTCATACCATTCCCAAATAAGGCATAACGTACAAGAATAATCTTTGTATTATAAAAGATGTTATTACCATATCGAAATGACTTTTCCCTTCCCCCCCCCCTTTATACCATCCCCCTGTCCCCTTTAATGATCATGTCTAGCTGGCCTCATAACGTATTCAACAGTGGCGCATGCTTTATCCCCCTCCCCCCACTTTCGAAACTACAAAACCCTCGT
>CABFWO010000075.1:483247-507136 GCA_902155825.1 Timema genevievae
GCGGACAAACGACGGAAATAGGTATGACAAATAGGGACAGAGCGCGACTTTTAATAGTCCGGCCAGTAATACCAAGTTAATCTCCCCTCCCCTACCCCCCCTTATCCTCATTTACCCCCTCCTCTTTTCCGTAGCTTATTTTTTATTTTACTGATTTTATTTTATATTTTACAAATATCAAATTTTAAGGCAAAGTCCAGTTTTCATAGGAAAAATACGTCGGATAATAATACCCTTCCTGTGAAAATTGAGCTCCAAGACATTTCTTTAAACACTTCAAGATGTTAAAATACTATATAATTAGAGCTCATGTTTTAGAAACAAATATCTTCGGGCCCTTTACCTGTTTTTAATTACTACGTTTAACACAAGAGTTATTATCAGCTTTGTTTTTATCACCGTGTCTTACTACCTGTTCAGGTTGTACTTATATTATGATAATTACTCTAATGGGGTAGGGATGAGGAGTAAAGCATTTTAGAGGTAATATACCCGGATTTTCATAGAAGTAGAGTTGGAAACTATTTAGGATAAACCACCCTCAGTAGACACGACCGGGATTCGAACCCCAGTCTCCCCGTCATCAGCAGGCGAGTCTAACACGAGAGTGATGCCTTAGGGCTTTAGACCACTCAGCCACTAAAGCCGGTATCAGCTTAATTTAATTTAATGAAGATGGCAATTTAAAGAACATGAGAATGCACTTAAGAGCAAAACGTGAAAATTCAATATGCTTATAACCTGAACGAGTAGTTGAGAAGGGGTGACAAAAAAATATAATTGAATAATGATCACAGAAACTAAGTATACAATCGCCCACCCTGTCATTAAATCTCCCAAACTAAATGATATTTTTTTTCAGTTTACAATAAATAGTGAATGGAAAGTTTGAAACAATTTTGTCGCTAGTAAAGACTGGCTATAATTGTTTTATTTTTTACTTCCAGAGAAGATCATCCACAAGTTAAAATACGAACACCTCCAATAGAATAATTTAAAAAAAAATGTGTTTTCAGCTGTGACACGGATCTGATAGTATCCTTTTTTTTCCCCCCCCTATACTCATGTCTTACTATACGTTCTAACTTAAAGAATTTGAATCATACTCATGGGGAAGGTATCAGGTATATTTTAGTGGAAAAATACTCATATTTGCTTAGAAGAGTATTGAGAAGCCATTTAGTAATAACCACCTTCAGTACACCCAGTCGGGATTCGAATATCGTCCTCAGCATCACCAACAAGCCAAACGAATTGATTCTGACAAATATTCCCCGGGCCCACAAACGCGTGTTTGATTGAAATTAGTTAATAATTTGTAACCTCCTGTTGTAGTTTGAGCTCATTGGACAAATCGAAAAATAATTACTGTTTTTAATTACTAAAGCTAGAGCCCCGTAAAAAGAATTTCATTTTTTTCTTAAATTTTGTTTTTTAAATTTCACTTTTCAGTGTTATTTTGTGTTTATTCAAAATTACATGTTATCTGAGGTGTTTAAGTATAATTTACATATTTAGACAATTTATACCAAATTAAAATTTATTATTGAACCCTTATATATTTGCTTTAAAATTATTTGTCAAGTTTGTCTGCATATTTCACAATTTTATAGCCTAAAGTTATCTTACACTACATCGCGTCTCACCATTTTTACGGGGCTCTAATTATAACACTTTTTACTGAATACTCAAAGAGCTCAAAAATAATAACCAAACTTAGTTTAAATTCTATGCTTTGTTAAAAGTATCAATAAAAAAAATTAGAAATAAAAAAAAAAGTGTATTGCTTGCAGCTACATATATCCATAACTTCTTGCGAAAAAGATAAAATACTAATCAAAGTGACATTAGTTTGACTCTAAATTGCGCCTAATATTTGAGTCATTATATTAATGGATGAGTTAATATTTCTCTTCGGAACGTTAAGTTTTGGTATTTTGGTTTTTAGCTTTGTCCTTGAATTTGAGTCAGTTCAAATCTCGTACGGTCGACTGGGGATAGTCTCAACATAATTATTTTCACCGTGATTTTTCTAAAATCTCATCAGGCAAAGGTTGGTGCATTTCCTATTCACTACCATCCTAACCCTTAAGCCTAGTACACACTTGAAAACACTGTTCGCAAACTTGTTTCTTGATGTTTCTTGATGTTTCTTGATGATATTTCCTTCTTCTCACAAATATAAGGGAACTGTTCGCAAATCGGGAAACAATTATTGTTGTTATATTGCTTTCAAACAGTTAAAAATTGTTTTTCTTCCATATTTCAATGACAAAACATTTGACATACCATTTTTTTTAAATCTCAAATAATTCCTATGATCTCTACGAAACTGCACACGAAGGGTCTTTAATTTATTTTTAACCTCATTAGCACTAACTGAGAACTTTTCATTGATTTAATTTGAAACATTTCATTTTATGACGCGGTTTTTGTAGTATTCATGTGTCACATCCCACTAAAATATATTGGAATGAAATATTTTCATCATTTCAACAGTTTTTTCAGTTGTTTAAAACATGGAAAGTTAGAACTAATCAGAAAATTAAGGACCTAATGTTCTCTGTGTTAAAAGAAGAATCAAACTGGTCCACGATGCTTTTTATCGACAATACGCACAGACATGCATATTTTATTATTATTTTAGCGCAGCGTTTTACTACCCATTCGGGTAAAACGCTTATGTACTAATTACGCTAATGATTATTCTTATTATCACCGCGTCTTACTACCCGTTCGGGCTATACACTCTTACGCTAACGTGTAATGGTAGGGCGATTGTGAGATGAAATGGAGGACTTACAGTTTAACGTGGGATCCGAACCACGGTGAAGGCCTGGCATTCCACACATTCACAGGTTGTGATTAATACACGTCTTGTCAGAGGTGAAGGAAGGGTTTGGCAATCAGATAAATTATGCTAATGGTTTTAGTGATAGTAAAGGATATATTTAGAGTAAGTGTACCCGAATTTTCATGGAGGTGGAGTGAAAACTCATTTTGGAAAAAACTCAGTACACCCAATTGAGATTCGAACCTCGGTATCCCCATCATAAATTGTCTGCTCTAATGCGAAAGTAGCCCATTTGACCATGTGGCCACCATAGATGCAAACTTTGTTTCTTGTAACTCATTTGAAATGGATTACAACAAACATTTGTTTCCTTCTTACACAGACATTTCCATATTTCCTTTGTGTTTATTAATCGTAATGTAAACAATTTCCAAACATTATCTTAAACTTTTGAGAAACACTTAAAAACATGTCGGGAACAAGAGCAAAATCATTTTCAAATGTTTTTAAGTGCGTACTAAGCTTTGTTGATAACCCTCGTGTTAAAGGTACCGATGAAATCAACTTGGAATAATAATATTGATCAAAGATGTTAATTTTGATAAATAAATGTAACCTAACCGCAAGTACCGAGTGTATTTACAGGATGTACCATAATATGTGGTCCCATTTGACCTTGTTTTTGAGTTATAGTCATGTTTGTACTCCAGCAATGTGGAACTGCTTAATATTATAAGAAGGTTCCGGGTTAAATTCCCGTGTCCAGGTATCATTTTTCAATTTAAATAACATTATATAAAATGGTCAAAATGGTCACCTTCGGCCTGAATGAAATCCTGAAGTCATCACGTCGTAGAATGCCGCATTCTTTGAAAATACATTGCATTACAATGCTTGCATTCAGGCCGAAAGTGGCCTATCAATCAAATCAGTCAATCAATCAATCAATCAAAATTTCACCCGTGCGGAAATGTTTGTCAGGAAGGTGATGTTAACCATATTCGGTGAGGAATATTTATCCTTAATATGCCCGATCAATCCCTGTCTATAGATTTTAGCAACCCCTGTTCCCGCCCAGCGCAATTCATCGCGTCAGTCTGAGTTTGTTATATTATGGAAGCTCTGACTTTTTTTCTCTCTCGTTACAATATTAGAGCAGTGAGCTCATAGTTTATGTTCTCGTCAAGCTCCCCAGTGAAAAATGCATGGGATTCATCTTCCCCCTCTTTTTTTATCCTCTTCCTAAAGGTCTTCGGAATTCTTCCAGAACTTTTATTAACTGGGACTTTTTTTTTACCAATGGCGTGTTGTGGAGTGTTGCCAGGTTAATCAGAGGTTGTTCAAATTGTACCTGTGAAATGTTCTCACCCATTAAATATCCATTTGACCAATCGTACATAATTTATTTAAGTATTAAATAACAACCTGTAAACGGGAATCGAACCTGGAACATTTGGCTTTGCTCACCAATGAGCCATCCTGGTTCACCTCGTATATTCAGACACACCTTTTTCACTCATTGGATGGGTAGACTCATAATGCCAAATAGTTAAAGATGTCCTTGGATACAAAACGACACAGAATGGCTCAGTGGTAGAGGGAGAATAATTACTCGCAAAGCTGAAATTCCCGGGCTCGATTCCCATGACTAGGTTGTCATTTTTCACTCAAATAAACTTTATTCATTTATCAGCATGGGTCCTGTGATCAACCCTTACTTGTAAGTAGTAAAATGCCCTGCATATGATTTAAAAAAGATAGTATGTCTTACTACCTGTTCAAGTTATAAGCATATATGATAATTATTAATATGATGAGGTAGGGATGAGTAAGGAAGCATATTAGAGGTAATCTTCCCTCACTTGCATGGAAGGAAACTATTTAGCAAAAACCACCCTCGGTTGACCCTACCCGGATTCGAACCCCGATCTCCCCGTTATCAGCATGCCAGTCTAACAAGAGAGTGAATGATGCCTTAGACCATTCGGCCACTGAAATGAGTATTTATATAACCCCATAATATTTTCTCTTCATATCTCAGATGGGCAATATATGTTTGTTGAAACCCGACCAATGAGCGAATTAAGAGAACATTTCCCTTGTATACTATGTCCGCCCTGTAAGGTAGTAGTCTTACCTTGGTGCACTTCACTATGGCTATATAAGCTATGCCATAGTGAAACAATGCAAGGTAAGCTTGCAACTTTTCAGGATAAATGAAGTGCACATTATTAAACTAACACCGCTTATCCTGGAAACAAGTCACGCCACTGGCATTTACTACGTCACTGAGCTAACTAAACGATGGTGCAGCGTTAAAATATTCCTTTTTATTTTACAAATAATATTTCTTTAAAAATATAAAAGCTATTTCTTTTAATATTTTCTCACTCTACTACGCAGCTTATAAAAAACGTATCCATGGCTGAATATTACTTTTCTATGCTACCTTTATTTAAATATTTAACTAGAGTGAAAAAGAAAAATATATCCTTGGGCAATTTCAAAACCAGCTATTATTCAAAGCTTAGCGAGATTAAATCTCATTACTTATAATATTTAAAGATTTCCTTAACATTTCTGAATATACACATTCATGAGTTTTTTTAAAAATTAATAAACCTCAATTATCACACGTGAATTTAAATATGAAAGCGATGTGCTTTTTTCTCTCCTGAAACTAGAGCAAGGGACCTCCTGTAATATTGTGTGGTTAGTTGAGCCTCTTAGATTAAGTGCGATTACATCCAGGGGAGGTGTTGGATGTAAGGCTACAGTCACCATTGTGCTACGGGTTGATTTATGATGGAGGTAGGTTTACTCCATGTATACCGAGAATAGACTGTTTATCAAAAAGGGCTTACGTGGTGTACGGTGGAATTGATAAATTCTACTCTAATGGACTTAACCTGGGGGCTTGCGGAGTTGATGTATCGGAGCTTTGCTACTTTCATTAAGACTGTAAAGTTTGTCTACGCAAACCATTTGAACAATTCACAGGAACCTACGACTTTCATCATGTACCCAAATGATGTACGTTTATTGAATTTAAAATGTATGAACATTGTGAAATTTTTCTTTGAAAAAGAAAAATCGTCAAATTACTCGTCCGGGCGACACTTATTTTAACTAAGCTAGTAGGATGGGGATGAGGAAGGTAGAATTTATATGAATTGTACCCGCTTTTGCGTGAAGGTATAATGTGAAGCCATTAAGGAAATACCAATCAGTACATCCAGTTGAGATTCGAGCCCCTACTTGCCTATAACAGGCAAATCCATCAATGAGAGTTTAAAATACAATATCTCTACGAATCTAGGATTTTTTTACTAACGTATACCCCCAGGGTTTGTTGGCTAAACATTTCTAGTCTACTATTGGCAGTAGCGGATTATATAACCAGCTTATGAGGTTTCACCGCCATGTAGGTGCAGTTACTTGCTCCCGATGATAGGATGTGATGATAATGATGATCATTATGTGGTGCCAGTAGAAATATTAAACCTCATTTAAGCCTAGCTAACCAGACCATGGCATAGGGACCATTCCCCTTATGGAAATATACCTTTGGTACCACCAAGAATCAAACCCGGAACCTCCAGATATGCTGACCACTAGACCATGATGCCAGTAATAATTTTAGGATTAGAGAATATAAGAGGAATCCAAGACCTTAGCTCAGTTGGTAGCGTGTCTGCCTACTAAGCTATGGGTCCCAGGTTCGATTTCCAGCATGGCCGAAATATGTATCATTGGTTAAATGTGGGTTTACCCTTTCACAGTGATGAATTAACGGCCGGGGACTGGATGTTGTGCCTGTCCTAGTCTTAAGTTAGATTATAAGGCGTATAAAACTACGACAGACCTAGCCAGCCGGTGGTGGAAAATATATGGCTTGAATAAAAAAAAAACTGACCCGGAACATGGGCTGTAAACAGTAATAGGTGTAAAGTAAAAGAATATAAGAGGAAACCATCAAATTTCATGCAGTGGCTTGCACTTTTCTCTCTGACCCAGGAGGTTTGGTTTCAAACGCCACCAGTGGCGTGGGAGGGGGATTTTTTACGACCCCCCCAGGCAAGAGCTATACCTTTAAACTATCATCCTCTTTATTCCTGAATCCTTAATTATTTAATAGAAGTTGTGACTAGACACGTTGAACTAAATAGCTATACCATGATTCCCACTACCCGTCGAGTTATACGCTTATGTATTAATTACATACAACGATTAGTAAGGCTATATTTAGAGGAAGTGTACCCACATTCGCGTGGAGGGAGAGTAGAAAACAATTTTGTAAAAACCATCCTCAGTTCAACCGACTGAGATTCGAACCTTAATCTCATCACTGGCAGTCTATTCTATTGCGAGAGTGGCGCGTTAGACCACGCGCCCACCGAAGTGGATCCAATCATAGCTATACGTGAACCGGATTTAATTTCAGAAGGTGCCGACTGAGTTATTCAGGTATTTCTTCATAAAATATATAATACTCGTATCTATAGTCACTTGGACTAAACGTTAATATCATCAAGTCTTATTTACCAGTCACGGGAATGTTGAGTTTTGAGTCCCATCCGGGTTAGTTTCCCACTCTCCATCACCGAAACTTCGGATACATGTCTTCTAAAACTAACTTCACTCACCGCTATCCTATAATTGTAGCTAAACTAGGAAGTTTATTATTATTATTATTATTATTATTATTATTATTATTTAGCACCACGTCTTACTACCCATTCGGGTTATACGCTTAAGTACTAATTACACTAATGGATTAGGAATTGGGAAGGTTGAAGTTAGAGGAAGTGAACCCGCATTTGCGTGGAGGGAGAGTGTAAAACAATTTAGGAAACCCCCCCTGTTCACCCGACCGAGATTTGAACCTTGATCTCCCCGTCCTCGGTGGTCTGGCTCAACTAGGAAGTAAAACGCGTTTTAACTATAACAATATATAAGCTCTAAGGTTGTGTGTATAGTGTTAAATGTATCGATCTAGGATATGTTAGTTTGTATTTCGTGGGCTGATATAATCTGTGTATTTAGAAAATGAACGTTTTAACACCCCCAAAACTGAAATTAAAAATTTTCATAGACCCTTTTTTATTTTTCTCAACAACTAAACTATAGCACTCCTCTCTTTCCAGGTTTCTCTAAGGGGGGAAAAAAATGGACGAAACAAGGACGGCGTATATTGTTTAAACGCGACGTTATAACAGCCGTTAAATTGGGTCCATTACAAGAAGCCGGCTTGCGTACACGCTCCGTACATGTTAGTCGCATGGGCAGAAGGCGTTAATGGGAAGAGTAGACCATTTCCACATGAATATGGGGGACTAAGGAAGGTTCTCTGTTCCAGAAACAAAGCCATTAGAGTCCACACAAAATCTTCTGAACGAAATAAAGACAATGTTAGAATATTTTTGGCTGTTCACTCTTGAATGAACGGAATATGAGGAAGGATTTAGTCTAGAAAATGGTACAATGCTCCCCTGATTTATCTCTCAATGTCTGTGTCTTATTTTGAAACAAAGATATTTTCTAACTAGAGCATTGTGGTCCAACTGGTGTCCTGCGCTCACATAAAATGTGCCTCTCACAGTATCCTGAAGGAAAACTAAAGATGGCAAATGTTAAATAACTAACTAGTCAAATTAAAATACGTTTTTAAAAAAGGTCATGATTGCATTTTATTAGTCATTTATTTGATTAGTAAAAATATGTATGCGTTAATATATCATGATAAATTTTTGGAAAATTAATACACTTTTTTGTTAGTAAAATTTGAAAGATTCTACCAACAAAGATACAATTTATAAATAAGTATTGAATGTAATTGTTTACTAATATTTATTTTTGGACCTATATCAAGATTAATAGATCTTCGGCCCACGGTGAAAATTGACAGTCAGATTTGGCCCTTTGGATTAAAAACGTTGGACCACCCTGAACTAGAGCATCTAGACAGCTAAAAATGTATTTATCATCCCACCCCATACCTAAATCCCTTCCCCATAGCTTAACAACGCCCTTAATTTGTTTGCATGAAAGGAATGTAATTCTACCCTAAGCTTGTAAATCTATAGTTGGGTCACCATAATATAATACCTATCTCACAAATTGATAAACTATTTAATAGGTTTCTATGTATTCATATGCCAAGCCCTGACAAATTCGAGTACTTTTTATGGATGGTGTTGAAAAAATATTCGTGTTCAAATTTGAAACAATTTTTAAAGAAATCAACGGGATACTTTCCAAAGGATCTATTCAAGAAAATGTTCAACTTCATAAAATGAAATCTCCTTTTTTTTATCCCTCTCTTTCTTCTTTTTCTTCTTCATGAACTTTCCTTAACCTTTGATCGTCCTTCAAATCCAAACTATATTTGTTGATCCTATAATTTTGTTCCTCACGTTTCTAATGAAGTGTGTGGAAAATGTAAACTCTCCAAAACGTTTTACTAGATCCCAATTTGTCTCGTAAGTTGTTTGAAAATTTTAAGGACGAGCTGCAGTTTCTGATTGAGAATGAGATGAGAGCAAAACTTTTAGTTAGTTTAGAGGAAACAACATCAATTAGTTGGAGACTCTTAACTAGTTGCTTAGATAAACGGCACTCCTCACTGGGTATTAAGATAATAACGTTGTGCAAACTATAAACAAAATAAAGTAAAGATAATGCTCGCAAAGTGTTAAGTTTCTAAGTTTCAACATGTTTCGATAAGAAATAAAAACACTATAAAAAACACTAAGCCACGTCTTACTACCCATCCAAGATATCCTAATTTATTGACACAATTGCTGTAGGGATGAATAAAGTAGATTTTAAATTAAGTGTACCAACACTTGAATGATGTAGGAGGAGGAATCCAATAAGGGAAATCAACCCTCACTAAACCCAGACGGGATTAAAACCTCAACCTCTGCGTCACCAGCAAACAGGACTATACGAGATTGACGTATATTACGCGTGACCACTGATGTGAGTAGTAACAAGTTTAATTGCACACGAAGCTGTTCTGCTACCATTTTTTTATAACACTTTGACAATAATTTTCCAGTAATCTTGAAAAATTATAACAGATTTTATCTATATTTTTTAGCACCGCGTATTACTAGCCATTCGGGTAATACGCTTATGTACTAACTACGCTAATGGTTTTTTAAGGGATTAGGAAGGCTATATTTAAAGGAAGTGGACCCGCATTTGCGTGCATGGAAAGTGGAAAACAATTTTGGAAAAACCTCCCTTAGTACAACCTATTTCAATCTCAAACTCCCTGTCATCTGCAGCCTAGTCTACTGCAAGAGTAGCGCGTTAGACCAAGCGGCTATCGAAAGGGGTGATTTTAATTTGATCAATGTGTTATTAATGTATAGTTACTATTGTATCGTCATTACAAACGTGGAAAATATATTTCTTATATATATATCCGCAAGAGAGCTGTGGATTAAATAAATACAATTGTATACTTACTATTACTACACGGTTATTATTGCATTATATAGTTAATTGTTATATATAGTTTTTGAATACATTCCTCTATCAAAAATTGTCCTACGAATATTAACAAGCTCAGTCTTTGGTATAATAGCTCCTACCAAACTGGCCTAAAATTAATATTAGAAAACTAATATTGTTGGAATAAGCTTTGATTTTTAAAAGGGATAATTTAATAGTGTAAAAAAAACCTCTTATAAATTATTTTTTCAAAATGTTAAACTCACAAATAAAAATATTCTTATGTGTGTATTTAAAACAGCTATTTTAATTAGTTATAAAAATCAATGTTTACTAATTACTGTTCCATTTTGAGATGTAACTATTTTACAAAACGATGTCTGTCGTGTTTTCAATAATGTCTATGACTTTCGACTCTTAATTGCCAAGCACTTACAAACGTTAAAAAATTGTTTGATTTAAATTATATTAATCCTAGTTTAATTTATCTATGAATAACATTTCTGTATCACTGGCTCTATCTAAGGCGTATGTCTCCCAATAGACCGAAAGGTTGGTGACAGAGAGATTTAGGTTCGAGTCTCTACTGGGATCAACTGGAGGAAGGGGGCGGTCCACATGTAATTGATAATTATGTTTTTTCCCACCCTCTACCCACGCGAATTCAGTTGAACCTCTCCAAATAGTGCCTACCCACTTCGTTGATTGTATAGTCTAAGAAGGCGTCACTCTCGCAATAGACTGGACTACCAATGACAGAGATCGGGGTTCGAAACCCAATCGGGTGTTCTGAGGGTATTTTTTACTAAACAGTTTTCCAATATCCATCTCTATCATTTCGGTTATAGATCCTCTTAGGAACAATGTTACCAAAAAAATAAAAAAAAGAGAAACATTTTTGTCTACCAAAGAACATAAGAATCAAATTTACTATCGTAGACCTGAATTAAAAAAGTATATTTATTTGCTTATAGCTCAGAAACTATTAGTTTTATAAAAATATATTTCAAATAAATCTTTCTATCTTTAATAGTACTACAACTTTAAAATGAAAAGTTATTTCTTATTTCAAATAGTTGCGAAGAATTGATGAAAATTGAAAAATTCCACGCATGTAAATTACCCTCAAAGTCATTTTCATACTAAAATGGGAATTGCTATCTTGTTTATAATGATAAACAGTGTCTGGATATAAAATTTAATCAAAATCGTTAGAGAAAATTTAGAGAAAATCGATTTTTTTCCCCCTTTTTGCTCTTCAATAAACTACCCTGAACTTTAGGGCTAAATGTCTAGTTACATAAATCCCTCAGGGTACCTTATGAAAACCTCAGATGCCAGGTTCAAGCCAAAACGGTAAAATAGTTTAGCCTCTAGCCCGAGGTACAAACAAGGGCGGACAGACAGACAAATGGCATTGAAAAAAAACACTTTTTGTTTCAGAGGGTCATGAAACGTCGACATTTATCAAAATCTTGAGTTCGATTTTCTTTGACGATCACAATACTTACTTTCTCTCCGAGGTGTTTAGAGAAAGTAAAATGGTGTCAAAAAAAACTTAAAAATATTTTGTCAAAAGAAACATTAACATTTTTTCATTTTATATATTGTCAGATTATTTTTTACTCTAGTTTTTTTATCTGTACTTAGAAGTTAGGGTGGATTAATTTTACAGAGGGTGGATATTACAAAATGCGTGCTAAATCCCCACATAAACGAAGTCGTCCTATAACAAACCCTCACTCTAGTTAAACTGATTGAGTGGTAACAGTTAGGTCCATGCACCCCTAACGAAACGTTTGTATCGATCATACCCTCACAATTGTTCTCTACCAACCCCTTTTTTCTAGTTCAACCCTTTGTGCAATCTCCTGTGTACTCTAGACCCCTTTATGAGGATCTGTACGAGGTCAAAAGGGGTGTGAGAAATGTAAAACAGTACAACGTGTGGGTCAAAATCATTGAAACTCATCTGTTTATCTTCCTGAAAGGGATTACCCCCCCCCCCTAAGAGGGTTGAAACGTTGGACCCTGGATGCTGAGGCTCTTCGATTTGAGTCTTGCTCGGGGAATTCAACTGGGCAGCTATCTGGCAAGATATGATTTATTTCGTGGTTAATATAATTATAAGCGTTGAAAGTTCATGCGTGTTAAATGCTTAAAAATGTAATATGATAAAAAAAATATTATGACATGACAAATGCATAGATTAGATTAAAATCATACACAAAATTTGTTTAATTTAATAATAAAACTTAATATTAAATAAAATATTTTGAACGGATTAATGTAAAACTTACCACTCTTCATTTCTTGTACTGTGACTATGTAAAATGATAAGACATATTTATTTTTATTTATTTTATATATATTTACCATCTCAATGTAACGACTTTTGCTTTGGCTTTATTTATTTATTTATTTAAGCCTTAAGAGACACACAAGAGATTGTACAAGATTTTCTGTTCTGTCTCTAGTCAAATAATAATCCACAGCGCTAATTGGTAAATGTAAAAATTTAATTTCTTAATTTATTTATTTTTGTACTTTTAATATGTTTGTATTAATATAACTTGTATTCAAATGTAATTAATAAATACTCTCTCTCTCTCTCTCTGCAAATTACTCGCACTGATAGTCCCGTTGACAAAGGAAGTATTCTCACCATTTTTCTACAAACACACTTCCACGCTACTTGTTGTGCAAAATATTTGTGAGTCAAATTTTCGAAGAGATCTTTTCATTAAACCTACCTTACTCCTTTAAAGGATATACAGTGCAGCTTTAGTGGTCTCAATATTTTTACTACCTCGAATGTACGCAAGATGGCACAGGCTGACAACACAGACACAAAGCGAACCCTCTGCTACGGCAGAAACTTAATTGCATGCACAAATATGCACAAAAGAGAAAGTCTTGTATATTTTGGCGAGAACTTGACACTTTAATTCCTTCAGTGTCTGTCTTGAAAGTATGGGGAAACATTACCAAAGGGTTCAAATATGGTTGTGGTAATTGTATAAATTATGTTAGCAGTTCACGCAATAGTGGGCATGCGGATTAAAGCGTCAGTCTCATAACCAACAAAGGATGGTGAAAGAATTGAATTTCAGTGGTTTATTTTTTAGTTTTTTTATAAATAGTTTCCTTATCTCCCTCTATGTGAATGGGGGTAAATTTCCTCATTAATTCTCTCTCTTTCAATCCTACTTCATTAATCAAAATATGAGGTTAGCCCATATTGGTAGTAAGACGTGGTGTAAAACGCAGGGTTGCCATGCAGCTGTAAAACCGGGAGAGTCGGGAAAATACGGGGAATTTTTGTTTTTGGAAAAAGTTGATCAAACACAGAGAACTGTGCAAAAATCTAGTAGAAATAATAAAATGTTTGTTAATTTGGTCATTTAACTTAAAGTTTAAAATAGTTGGTTAGACTTTGGATGACCGAAAAAGTGAAGAGTTTTTTTTATTTTGTTTAGCATTGGGTCTTACTACCCGTTCAGGTTATACTCTTATGTACTAATTACGCTAATGGTTCTAAATATTAAGAAGGTTATATTTGTAGGAAGTATGCCTGCATTTTGCGTAGAGGATGAATGGGAAATCATTTTGGAATAATTACCCTCAGTACACCCGGCCGAGATTCGAACCTCGATCTCTTACTCATCGGCAGTCTAGTATACTACAAGAGTAGCACATTAGACCATGCGGTGACTGAAAAGGGTAGCTAAAGAACTAAACACTTTGATTCAAACATGTCTAATTACCCCCTTAAACAAGGATTGTGACGTAACAGAAGATGTATTCCCCCATCAATCTTAAATCTTTCTGTTTTAAAAATAAGTTACACTACATCACACTAATCAGTTTGAAGAAAAAACTAATTTTATTTCTCATGTCTTAGATACGAGCTGCTTGGGAAACTGGGAATTTTTTTTCTGGGTAACCTGAGAAAAAACAGGGAATTTGGAAGTAAGAAAATAGTGATAGCCCTGATAAGGAAATAAAATGAGGATAAATAATAGAATGTACCCTCCGTTTGCGGTAAGAGCTTACACATACACAATGGGCTTCTCATGTAAGCTGCAACATAGTGGAACAAGCAAGATAGGTTCTTACCTTTAAGGATAAACAGAATGTACATGATCAAGGATCGAAACCTGCCCTCCTGGGTCAGAGCTCGCTATAGTATAAATTGTAGCCAAACATGCCAGTTAAATTACAATGGCGTGGCGTGGCGTGGTTTGTTATCAAAGTAAGCAGAGCTTGTTTGGAATGTGTCCGTGAATAATTGTTCTCGTCACTAAGTCCCGTCACAAATCACGTCACGTGTCTAGTCTAGTCTCGGGAGTCAACCAATCACCAGTTATAGGATATACAAAGGAGTTCAGGTCGAATGTGGGATTGAGTGACCTCTGAATCATCAATATAAATATGGCTCTGAATAGAACACTAATTGACGTCAATGAACACGTGGGCTACCGATAACTGAGAGGTCACGGTTCAAATCCCAGCCTAAGTACTGAAGGTGTTTTTTTCCCAAATAGTTACTACTATCGTTCCAAGAATATTAAGAGCGTGTATCACATGCCCATCAACTCAGTGATACAGTCACTTTGAAATCGTAAATTTACAACAACACTATTTCACGTGGATCATTTATGATTAAACATTAATGGAGATAAATAGTTAATAAATGTTCCTAATACAGGACATTATTGAAATATTAAATTATAATTGGATAGAAACTACATTTAAAAGTCTCTTATTTATCATTTTAGAATGTCTTCACAGCTAAACATTGTGCACAAATCTTTATTCTGTTATAATAGGGATGTTCTATAGTTACTACGTAATAAGGAACTTTGTCTCTTTTTTTCCCCATCGTCACCACAGAAAATTCCGAGTAATCATTCAAATACGAATGCACTGCACACGTTTCTGGCATATCTTGGTCTTTTCTTTTCCCTTTAACTACCATACCCCGCGCGAGCTGGGAGCTGAGTTGGGCCTGTCTTTGATGCACACTCTCTTAAGGGTACACTAACACTAAATTCTACCTTTATCATTCCTGCACTTCATTTAGAAATAATCCACAAGCTACCATTTGAAAAAACTTTTTTTTTGTGGTACACGTCAGTTGCCCTAGATTGTAGGTCAACTGGTGAATTTAGCAACGTGGATTTTTTTTCGTCCAAAATTAATTTTAAGCCAAATGACTCTAGTCTAACTGATTTAATGCGAAGTTAATTTGAATGCTAAATGACTTTAGGTAAAATGACTTTAAGCTGACTTTTTGTGAATTTAGATTAAATTGTTGTAGGTCATTACTTTAGGTTAACTGATAATAAGTCTCAAATTTTAGACCAAATGAATTTATGACTACTTTTGCGTCACTGTTATCTATACTGCCCAAATAAAAAACTTAAGAAAATGCAAAACAGTACATTAACACTGAGCAAGTCTCTAGACTTAAATCACATGATATCTTCACTAATATAAACAGCCGACAGAGATAAAGAAGATACTATAACTGAGAGAATTCGTATTTTTTTTATGTAACGATGATATTTTCTATGATTTAAATAAAATAAGTATTATATGCTTAACTAGAAAATAATGCAATTACAATTTGTGATAACACCATATTTTGAAGCTACACTAGTACATAATGATTTGTGACTAAATAATTAAGATTTTGGACTATCATGTCTAATTAAAGGCCCAATTAAATACATGATCATTACTGTATTAGATCAGTATGTTTAAAAATGCTTCTATATTATAATTCATGGTCATGTGCCCTTTGTTCAAATACTTACAATATCAATAAATAAAGCAAATAAAATTAATCAGACATATCACGAAACTGTAATACATTTCACAAGCAACTTTGTTTTTAATTTTCTATCAGAATTGTATTTTTTAAATAGAATTATTATGCATTTGCACCACGTAAACGCTTGACGTAAGCTTATGGCACAGTTTTATAATGTAGCATTGATCCGTTTATTTTATATTTCAAACCAACCCCTTGTCGTTTAAAATATCAATCAGGTTTATATATATATATATATATAATTATTAGTCATCATCATAAACTGAACTCTTTCCAGCCTGTGGCCGTGCTAGTTTAGTAAAATGCCTCTATCTTCCTCGATCCTTCGACCATTCTTCTCCTCTCACTTGCAAACTTTATGTTATCTGCTCCTCCCATCTCTTTCTTGGCCTTCCTTGAGGTATTTTCCCTATATAATTCATTTTCATCATTTTCTTTGGCATCCTTTGGCCTTTTAACGGGGTAGTGACGCGTAGTACAAGGAGTAAGCCTCTACCTAGTGGGTTCCAATTAGCCTCTCCAAATATAATGCGCTTTAAACTGCTTTAGGATTTAGGTCAGCTCAGCCGGAATGGGGAGTGGAGGCTCGTCACATGCTCGACCAATCCGTGAAGGGTAGTTGTCATAGCAACCGATGCACGTTGCCAGATTTCTTGACAGTCACTGAGTATGCTTGCGTAGTAGTAACGTGAAAACTCCCGCCATGTGGCAACTATGCTCCCCAGCCTACCCACCACGGGGATCCTAAAGCAGTTTAAAAAGCAGTATGAATTCTAATCTCACCGCCAAATGCAGTATACTGGTATCAGAGAAACCTGGTGGAGGTTGGGTTGAACCACAACGGAAACCAGTTCAGGTGCAGGCGAGATGCAGGAGATTGGTCAGGGTCAAAACCGACAAGCTTGGAACAGGGTCTGGCCAGTTGGGAGTGCGAGGGTTGGTGATGATGTGCTAAGTCATCATCAGCACTCTTAGCCTCATTTAGGGAAGGTTACCACCAAGAGAAGGTTTACCTGAGGACCTGCAAGCAGCCCTGCTACTCAGGTGTAGGCCACGAAAGTCTTAGTAATCCTGTGGTAAAAACAAACCAAAGTACTCGAGAAAATAAAAAATCTAATTATTAGTGAGCTTCTAAATGATTTCTCATCAAATGAGGCATTATAGAAAAGCATTATGGGTTACCTGTTATTTGGAGAATCTATAACAAAGCCCGTATTTCTTGCACTCCTATCGATGTACTGTACATTTCTTTGATTAATTATTTTTATTGTATTGTTTATGCTTGATCAACGAACCAGAGAAGAATCTGCCCGTATTATTTCCCTATTGGTTTCCAAATGACGTATATATCTCCCTCCAACCCGAAGTTTCCGCTTTAGCGATCACCTCAACACATTTTTACCAGTTGATTTTTTCTTGTTGAATAAAAATCAGGTATATAAATACAAAAATACTCGTGTAACCGATAATAAATTCCTTTTAAGATCGTTGATCTTTTAAACTTTAGTTTCATGATCAAGGATTTAAAAGCTCACCCTTGAATGCTATTTAATTTATATTTTTGTTTTAGTATTTGTTAGAATATTAATTATGTAAGTTCCCTATCATTAATATTTTAAGGCACGTAGATAATTAACACCAAGATTTTCCTCGAAAGTAGCAGATTTGGAAAAAATTATTATGAACGATATCGAAAACGACACTAATTTGAATTTATGAGTTTCTTTGACACATTTTAGAAAAACCTGTGTCTTAAGTGTCAGAATGTAAGCTTTTAACACAATGGTTTTATGTGCTACTTAAGAAAAAGAAGTTGTTTTAAACTTATGTTTTGCAAAATTTACTCTGTTTTCAGCAGAATATTTTACCTTATATTATTTTTGAAATAAATAATAATTTCATTCTTTAATCTTTTTGATTTTTTTAATTAGAAAATTTATCTTATGTAAATTACCTTCAAGGTCATTTTCATGAGAAAATGAGAGTTTCCATCTTGTTTATAGTGGTAAACAGTGTCTAGATATAAAATTAATCAAAATCGTTAGAGCTAATTTGGAGAAAATAAACTTTTCTCTCTTATTGCCCTTGAGTAAACTACCCTTAAATTTAGGGTTGAATATCTAATTCTAAAAACCCCTCAAAAGGACGTTATGAAAACCCCAGATAACAAGTTATAGCCCAATATGTAAAATTGTTTCGGCTCTAGGGTCCGACACCGTGGTTCGGATTCCACGTTAAACTGTAGGTCCTCCATTTCATCTCACAATCACCCTACCATTGCACATTAGCGTAGGTGCGTTATAACCCGAACGGGTAGTAAGACGCGGTGCTAGTAATAATAAGTTAACTATTTGTGGCGACTATGATTGAAGTGTAAACTCACTTATGCAACAGCGTGTACAGTCAGCTGATTGCCCCCTTCCCCCCTTTTCCGCCATCCATTGCTGCCCTGAGGGGATACAAATCTCTCCACTCTGACGTAATTGAAACTGACGAGAGCTAACACCCCCTCCAAATGAAAACAAAGACGCGAGGATTGGAGAGAATGGGACGGTGTTGATGGATCTGCTCGGTCGCCAGAAATGTGATTGCTCCCGTCCGCCTTCCTGCCTGGCCCCATTTCATTTATCCCTTTGATTTCAGTGGTGGAGAGATTTACAGGATCCAAGAGGACGTGTCCTTATTTGGAGCTACTTAAAAAGTTCACCAGATATTTATTGTGTGTGGGTTTTGCTCATCATAAACTTTTAGTGTCGCTCGAGTAAAATAGTTCGGTGGATTTTTACCAAATGTAATAATAAGACTAAAACGACTTTAGAGTCGCCTTGTCTAGAGAAAAATGTATCGAGGAAGAAAATTCTTCAACAATAGAGTAACCTACTTTGGTGGTGCATGGTCTAAGGTGCTTATCTCACAGTAGACTAGACTGCCGATGACGGGAAGATAGTGGTTCCATCCCAGTCGGGTGTACTGAGGGTGGTTTTTCCAAAACGGTTTCCCCCCTCTCCCTCTCAACGTAAATGCTGGTACACTTCCTTGTTATTCAACCTCTTTCAATCCTAACCCATTAGTGTAATTAGTGCATAAACGTATAACCCTAACGGGTGGTATTACGCGGTGATAAATAAAAAACTTTGTTCATCAGAATAATAAATTAACAGAGAATATACCCGAAGAGTTGGTTGTGTGGTTGAATGCTTGCCTATGAGCTGACTTGAGAGGGTTTGAACCACTGATATACTGGGGGTGAATTCTTTCCCTCAATGGTTTCCCATCCTAGCTTCAGACTAAGGCTGTCACCTTTCCTTAAGGTGGTAGTGGAGAAAACTTGAGTTAAGGGCAATATTTTCGTAGTTTTTATACCAAAACTTGTTTTTTTGTCAAAATGAATAGAATATTTCTCCAGTGGAAGCACGAGAGCTTAATTTTCTCCACATAGTGATATTAAAAGCTCTTTAATATATCTGTCATGAGCATGGCATTAGATAAGAAACTTTTTTAATGGAGAGGAAAAAACTGTCAGTAAGTTCCAGGAAACCCTTGGGGACAATCCTTAAATTACGTAAAGGTTTTATTTTTTCTGTGGGGAGGGGGAGGAGAGGGTGTTCAATTTTTTTTTTTTTTTACGTTTTCTTACGAACCAAAGGGGATCAGAGAATTCATCCTACGTAAGGTATTTTATCACTAATGTTTAAGATCTTTTTTTTAAAAAAAATATTAATTATTGATAAAATATTAGATTTCACTTATATTTTATATACTTACTTCAATTAAGTAGGCTTATTCTAAAATGTCACATCACTCGCTTTATTACTAATCCTTACGTCCTAAAATAATCAAACTATTAAATAACTTAATAATCCATTTTGTAAAAAAAATTACATAAGATAGGAGGGTGGGAGTGGATGACGGAAAATCTTACTTTCCCTTAAGTGGGGTGAGGAAGGATCAAAAATCATCCAAAAAAAACTTTACGTAATTTAAAGACTGCCCTTTAACAGATATTAAAGAACTGTTGGTATCATGATATAACTAAAATCAAACCATATGTTTCTACTGGGGAACTATTTGATATATTTTGGCAAAATCAATGCTTTGATATAAAAACTATAAAAAAATACTGCCCAACTTAAGTAGTTGATTGACAATGATTCACATCGAGGGGACTCTGGGCATCGAACCCTGGCTTATTGTACTAAGATGGTTTCTCCTAAATGTTTTCCCACTCTTCCGCCAGAAAATTAGGTTAAGTTTTCTCTGAATTCTACCACCTTTATTCCTAATCCAAAAGTGTAAATATGTTGAAAATCCGAATGGGTGGTAAAATGCGGTGCAAAAAAATATCTCTTAAATATTAATTCTACAAGTTTCTTACCTCAAACTACTAAAAACTCAACAAAACAAAATTATGACTATTCCCCTCAAAAAAAATTAAAAATTTATTTTCTTTAATTTAAGAAATACATTAATATATTAGAAAGGAATTCGGGATCTGTTAGCTTGGAGAACAAAGGACTCACCATGCGCAATCGCAGGTTCTCGTAATGATCAATATAAATTAAACCATAAAGAAAGAATAAAACTAATTATGAAATTTCCTGCATAAGTGACATTCTATAAGGCATGGGTCCGCAACCTTTTTGATATCACAGACCATTTAGGTTTTTTTAAAAATATTGATTTTGAAGAGAAAAAAATATCGAGCAAAATATTTTAACTTTTTATTTCTCATATAGTAGTGATTAGTTACAGGTATATTTTTATGAACAATATTGTTTGTTTGCTAAATCTTTTGAGGGCCATATTAATTAAGTTGGCGGGCCGTAAGATGCTTGTCACATGGTCTAAGACATCACTCTCTCAATAGACTAGACTTCCAATTACAGGAAGTTCGAGGTTTGAATCCTGGTCGGGTGTACTGAGGGCGGGTTTCCCTAAATGGTTTTCCCTTTCTCTCCACACAAATGTGGGTACAATCCTATAAATTAAACCTTCCTCATCCATAACTCACTAGCGTAATTTAGTGCATTTGCGTATAACCTGAATAGTAAAACGCACTGCTAAAAAAAATTAGAAAACATGAAATAGATCTAAACATCTATTTTATTTTTAATTAGCAATCCCGCACAGCGTTGCCCGTGACCCACTGTAGTGTAAGAATTATATAATCCCTCACCCCAATGATGCCCGGTTTCAAATAGAAACGTTATCTCTGAAAAGTAATTCTAAACCAGATTAAAAATATTTTCTTCAAAAATTTGTTAAAAATAGCCTAATTAAAAAGCTAATTAAAAATTTAAAAATCCGACATTGAGGTGCATTCGGACCCCCTTCCATCCACCTATGTTAAGAATTTAATGTCTCTGGGTGCCGTAGATTTGGCTGGGCATCGTACACAAACAAACAAACACACACAGAGAGAAACACTTCCTTTTATTATTATAGACTAGGGCTTTTTTGTAGCAATACAAATAGAGTCAATCGACATTCGAGTAAGGATTGTGTCATCTATATATTTTCACTGATTTGCTATAGTAAATAGTGCATTACTATACCTCTCTAATGATGGCCCGCTTCAAGTAAAGTTCTTCTCGCATCCATTGAGCACCGTTAAAAGATCTCACAAGAAGTCCGAACTGGTTAGGCTTGTGACCGCACGGTATGTCGTGTTCTGTTGTTCTGCTGAGTAACTCCGGCACGGCACCAATTACTTTCATCGCGAACCAGTTCACCTCCTTCACACTCAACATGGCACTACAACTCGCTTACCTACACTGCTTTACACTACAACCTGCTTGCCAACATTATTTTAAGATGAGGATGTAGGCAACACGTAAAAAGGCTAGTATTTCTTCAGTTTTGACATCAAAACTTTTTTTGATCAAAATAAATGAAATATTACTTCAGTACCTAGAGTTTAGTTTTATTCACGTGGTGACCTCAAAAGTTCTTGAATATCTGTCAAGGGTGTCCTAGAATTTACTGACTGCTTTTTCTCTTAGTTTAAAAAGTTTGTCATCTAATGCCGCTATGCTCGTGAGAGATATTCAAAAACTGTTGATATCACCATGTGGGGAAAATTAAACGTTTGTACTGAAGCAATTATTTTTTTATTTTGGCCAAAGATTTTTTTATAAAAACTGCAAAAACACTGGCCATTTCTCGCTTTCCCTTTAGCCCCGCCATAACTGATATACACTACAACCTGCTTACCAGAACTCATAATTGCTCTATTTTACAACCCTCTTACCAGAACTCTTTTAACCCCTTTACTGTATAACCTGCTTAACAACACTCTTATAACTATTTTACTGTACAAACTTCTTACCACACTACAACCTGCTTATCCCAGTACTCTTATAAATACTTTATACTATAACCAGCTAGCCACCCCTCGTTAATAATTTACACTACAACCTGCTTAACCTAAATTCTTACAAGTACTTTGAACTACAAACTACCTAAAAAAAACTATACAATAACTTTACAATACACTCTGCTTACAACGCTACATCAATTTAAAAACAATGAAAATAAAGTACAGTACAATTTACAAACTTTATCCGTTGTCACTAAGCATTTTGTGTGTATTAAAACATAATTCAGTGAAAATTGTTACTTCAATACTATAAACTGGCCGTTGAAATAGTGATCATATAAGACGAACATTAATGAACCCTCACCCTCAGTCCTTCCTAACAGAATCCCACTACATACATTAATTAAATGTTGCTGTCAGCTCTTTTTTCTTTTATTTTAACACTGCGGCTTACTACCCGTTCGGATTATACGCTTGAATACTAATTACGCAAATGGTTTTAAGGATTAGTAAGGTTATATTTAAAGGAAGTGAACCCACATTTGCGTGGAGGAAGAGTGGAAAGTAATTTTGTAAAAACCGCCCCCAGTACACAATGCCGAGATTTGAACTTCGATTTCTCAGTCTTCGACAGTCTAGACAGACAAACTTTGAGGACAGACCAAATTGTAAAATACAACTTTTTGGGTTCGTGTTCACATAAAACGTAAAAATTTGTCATAATCTCGATATACATTTTTTTCAAGATCACAATACTTTCTCTTGATGTGAGAAAGTAAAAGTAATCCGTAAAGACAAAAATAAGAGGTTAATTAATTTCTACTTTAATTGTTTCAATTTAAAAAACCTTGTTAATACATTTTTTAAATTAGTTGAAATACCTAAATTTACAAAAATAAACACAGTGATCCGATTATAGATTTTAAGTTTCATCACTATGATTAATTTTAATTTTGTCATTTTTTTATAAAATATTTGATGCATCTGAAATTAAATTGAACATAAATAAACTGATAATACAAACTACGAGCTCTGAATGAAGTACCAGTATCGAGGAACAGTCACCGACAGTTTTATATATATATATTAACTATAACGGCTTCATTTCATGATTCCAACGTAAATTCACATTTTATTTATGTTATTTGTACTTCAGGTCGTAGATAAAGCAATGTTGACGTTCTCAATGGAGGTTGTTGAATTTATGAACAATAAATATAGAACTACACGTATTTACGTCGCTACCCATCATTCACCCCCCCTTCTAACCCCTATCCTATTTTTATAGTTCGGATAGTTAGCACCACTTAATTTTACTTGACAATTTGTGAGGCACGGTCGTATTTACGTAAAATAATGACGAAACATCACATAAAGCAATTCGTTACTCCATGTTGATTATGAATTTATGATGGGCAGCTCGGACGTGATAGTAGAATATGTATCTAATTCATATTCCGTGTCTCAACCCCC
>CABFWO010000075.1:507192-535741 GCA_902155825.1 Timema genevievae
CCCCCCCTTTCTTCCTACCCCTTTCTACCATCATACCCGTGTACAGTACTCAACTAGTAATGTTCTTCACACTGTACAGTACAGAACAACATTTAAATCCATCCTAATATAACTGTGGTATACAGCTGGCAAAGTTTCATTAATTCTTGATCGATAAAAAAAATTTCAGTTTAAAAATAAATTTGATAAAACTTTACTAGGTGCCAAATTATGTTTATCAGTTCATTCAAATACTGTAACTTTTGAAAACACATTCATGATATATTTCAAAGGTGCATTTATTAAAGATACAATGAGAACCTTGGTACCTTAGCCTAACATGTAACTGCTCTATCAACTGAGCCATTCAGGTTTTATCATATATTCGAACTTAACTTGGTAAATATTGAACTTGTAGTTATATGAAAACAACTATTTTAGGAATACTTTTTTCGCATTGTGTCCATCCAGACTATATATTTAACAAGGTAGAGCAGAGAAAGGTAGAATTTAGAGGAAATGGTGCGTGGATAAGAGTGGGGAACCATTTGTCAAAATCACCCTCAGTACACTCAGCCGGAATTCGAACCCTGACTTCCCAATCCCCAGTAAACCATAATACACAATATTGACGTTTATTCCATGTACCCAAAAATACGGGTAGTATTAAATAAACCATCTACTGTCGTCAGAAAGTAATTATATAAAAAGTGATGAAAGAGCCTTCTAAATGAACTTTTTCCTACAAAATCCTAATATATACGAGTATTAAGCTTTATCAATTTGTCTGAATAGACACAGTGCCTGGGGTCTACGAACATTTTAAGGCCTACAATATTTCACTTGAAAAAATAAACAAACAAAATCTCCCCCAAAAAAAACAGAATAACAAACTTTAATTTAAAATATTTATTTTGATGATTGGTAATTTAAAATATTAATTTGATATTTGATCATTTTAAATATTTTTTTTATATTTGAATGACAAAAACAATAATTTAAGCCATCGTGATTCTCAACAGTCTCACTGACACAATCACAGAAATAGTAGTGTAGGTCTAGTAGATACTTTCAGTTTAATGTTTAAGTGTTCACTTTAAGACATTTTGTATGTTCAATCCTCGATCCCGGCACAGATTTATCTGATAGCCAAACCCTTCCTTCACCTCTGACAAGACTTGTATTAATCACAACTTGTGAATGTGAGGAATCCCAGGCCTACACCGTGGTTCGGATCCCACGTTAAACTGTAGGTCCTCCATTTCATCTCACAATCACCCTACCACTACACATTTGTGTAAATGCGTATAACCCGAACGGTTAGTAAGACGCGGTGCTAATAATAATAATGTATGTGCAAATTCAGAAATTATGTCCTCGATTGTTAACGGTCTCAGTTCATCATTTTCAATTATTGAAAGTAGTGAGGGTGACGATAATCGTTGTTGACCCAGTGTTGATCGGAAATATTGCCATCATATTTTGAAAAATATCGTTGATATTTTTTATACAAATGATAATTTTATAAAACTACAATTTTAACAAAATTTGATGATGGTGATGATGTTTGTTATGATGATAACCTAAAATATCAGTAAATTTTATATTAATTTATAAATATATTGAAAGGTGCTATTGGTTATCTTTGAAATAATAAAATGTAGGTTTTTTTTTAAAAAAAAAGAAACTACTCAAATGAAGCAAATAAAATCATACAAAAATCAATACCGGCAGATACTTTCCGCGTTGTAATTTCCGTTCTATCCTAGGACGGAACATAACTTTGCAGAGGAAATTTTCTTCGAAAATTCTATTTATTATATAACAACTACTTCACGAAAATTTACCTCTCAGTCGGTGGTCTTTTGAAATACTCCCCACTCCAGACGGGTTAGTTTACGGCTGACAGGTCTCTCTGGCTATGGGAAGACAGAAACGCGAAGGGATGAGGTTACCATGACTACCAGCTAGTGACGCAAAACAAAACTGCCATTCCGTCTCTTAAGAAATTGTGGGTAGACCAATTCCTCACACATACACACAACCACTATTAGTATATAAGAGGACCAATATAGCTCTGGGAATGATCATGGAAACCAAACTAGACATGTAATTGCCTCTCTTGATGATCAAAGTATGGTCCACTAAGTGAATTTGGCTCCGATTGCGTCATTACGAATTCTTGGAAGTAAATACTGAGTGGTTGAAGGTTGTATATTACTTTTTATGAAAGACACGGGTATATCTAGGATATTTTATAGAAGTATCTGCTCCCTACCCAGTATTGACAAAAGAAAATGATCCGTCAGAGTAAGTTATGTTACTGCATTCAGCACACATCATTTGTTAAAGTAGATACGAAAAATATAGTCTATGAGAAATTATCTATAGCAAACATCTTCATAGTTAATCTTAGTATTAGGCATGTGAGTCGACATTTTCTTTATTTAACATTTCAGGTAACCCGCTTTGGTGGCCACGTGGTCTAAAGCGCTACTCTAGTGGTAGACTAGTCTGGCTATGATGGGGAGATCGAAGTTTGAATCTCGGTCAGGTGTACTAAGGGTGGTTTTTCCAAATTGGTTTCCCACTCTCTCTCCACCCAAATGCGGGTACACTTCCTCTAAATTTAACCGTTCTTATCCTTAACTCATTAGCGTAATTGGTGTATAAGCGTGTAGCCCGAATGGGTATTAAGATGCGGTTCTAAATAAATATATATATATATATAGCTATACATATACAATTAAACCATAAACAAATGAATTATATATATAGTATTCATTTGTTTATGTATAGTTGATAACCAAGGGAAAAAAATTTAAATTCAAATCTAAGGAAAAATTATAGAAGATATTTTAACTTGAAATCCAAAGATAATCTTAAGGTGGGGATGTAGAGAACCTAAGACAAGGCCAGTGGTTTTGCAGTTTTTATGGAAAAAAATATTTTTTTGCCAAAATAAATAAAATATTTATTCAGTACAAACAGAGTTTAATTTTTTTTCACATGCTGATATCAACAGTTCTTGAATATTTGTCAAGAGCATAGCGGCATCAGATGATTAGCTTTTTAAATGAAGAGAAAAAGTTGTCATTAAATTCCAGGACACCCTTAGATATTTAAGAACTTTGAGGTCACCATGTGAAGAAAATTAAACTCTACGTTTCTACTGGAGAATTATTTGATTTATCTTGTCCATAAACATGATTTAATATCAAATCTGCAAAACACTCCCGTTTTCTCGCGTACCCTACATCCCCACCTGTCATAACAATAAGAACATAACATTTTCTTAACATGATGTATTTAGACCAACATTAACTTTGTGTTTTAAAAATTGTGACTATGTCATCGTAATTTAAATAGTTTATTTAATTAAAATTACTTAACTATCCGCCATTTAGAGTGTGCCTCCTCCCAATTTTTTTATAACCTATTTCAAGTAGTCTTCCACAAAAATTTGAGATTTTGATGCTTCTAGAAGCTATTTAGATTGCTGATTGGCTGCATTTTTCTCACAAATCAGATGTATCTATATTTTAAAAACTATTTTAAGAGGTATTCAACCAGCAATATTCTGAAAATTATATAATTTAGAAGCTATTTGGAATAGTCCTCTTTTGCAATTTTTTTGAAAACTAAATGCCTGTATAAGATATTTAACCAACAATTTTTTGAAAATGTACTATTTTCATAAATTATTTGGAGTGATCCTCATGTGAAGATTCTTCAATATTGCATGCATCTAGAAGATATTTGGAGGGATTCTTCCCTGAAATTTGGATGCCTTAGGAGCTATTTAGAGTGCAGTTAAATGCTTTTACAAGCTATTATTTTGAAGTGGTTTTATCAGCCAAATCTTTGAAAATAGAATGTATCTAGAATTCAATTAGAGTTTGATTTAAGGCCATCTTTCAGCTTCATATTTGATTATATCAGAAAATTTAAAATATATCTTGTGGTGTAGTTAAAAATACCCCCTATAGCCCAGATTCTGCAAATCTTGGGTTAAATACAAACACAATATTAAAAATAATTAAATGAACTAAAGCAAAAGGAATTATATCAACCGTCTCTTCACTGGACTAAACAAAATTAACGAAGGAAGTTATAATGAATGGGATCACTGGGAACATATTGCTACTTATCTTCTTTGCGCACATTAACATCTCTTGTTGAAGCTAGTGGGTCACAGGCGGAGGTCATCGTCCCAATTTATCTAGCCAGGGTAGTCCTCGCCGAGGGAGAGTCAGATCGATATATCAAGTAGGTTGGAACAAATTTAAACCCCGGTGTCTAGATTCAATAAAGGAAGCTAATGATCTGCTCCGGTGCAAGTCAGTGAAACGTGCAATGACATTTTCAGGAATGTTCTAGAGAGTGGAGAAAAAAATATGGTTTTATTACAAAGATATTTTTTCATTATAAAATTGATTTAGATATTTATGAGACTAAACGATAGTCATAAATATGTTTGTCCTTGCTACGTTAAACAAACAAGTAGTTCTGTGAACAGCTCCTTATTATATTTTTTATCGTTACTGCAATCTCAAGATTTCTCTTTGGATTTCAAGTAGTTGTTTTTCCTTAGTGATCAAGTTCACGGGCGCCCATAAATGGTTCATAAGAGTGGCTTCAGCCCCCTTTATCACTATACAATTTATACTTATATTTTGTTGATTTTTACGGGGGAAAAAATCAAAATTGTGTATTTGGATTTGGCTGCAATTTGCTATTAACAATTTTGAATCATCATTATTCAAGAAAACAGAGATAAAAATTATACATTGTATATTTTCTCCCATTCCTTCTTCTTTCTTTCTTTTCACTTTGTTATGTTCAATAAAATTGTGAAAAAATAATGTTTCTTTTCAATGGGTTCAGCTGCCACTCCACTATTTTTTTTGTTAATTTTTCAGAAACTTTTTTTTTTTTTGCAAAAATTTGTTCACTAAACTCATAACTCAGATTTATGTTCAGATGCTTTATAAATTCCCTCCAACAAGGTTAAATTCCTTAAATTTTCTTTGGAGGAGGGGGGGATCCACACCTCTGGCAGATGGGACTCCAATCCGCCCTCCCTTCAGAAAACCCCCATGGTTGCCCTTGATCAAGTTAGTCAGTAAACAAATCAAAACTAGATCCAATAGTATATTATATTCATAGTTACGTGGTTTAATATTTCAGTCTCACAATATGTGTAAATTAAAAATATATCCTATAGGTACTCGAGTGATTGCTTTGAGTTAAAATCACTTTAGATGAGCTACTATATGAAGTCAACAAATCGACCTCGGGGGTCTTGGTATAAAGCACTCGCCTCAGTACTCAATGCTCGTGGGTTCAAACCCAGCTGAGTTCAACGGATTTATCTTGAGTGATAAAAAATCTGTAGCACAACTTCCTTCGGAGGGAAAGTAACGCCGTCGGTGCCATGTCGATTGTGGCATGTAAAAGAATCCTGGAAGATATGCGAGAATACCTTTCCCCACAAAACCGATAGGCCCTTTCACTCTTGCTCATAGAAATTATCTCGTGCTTTTATATATATATATTAGTCAGTCGGTTCAAAAAGTACACGTTAAAATATACTACAAATAAAATTTAAAAAATTTAAATAAAAACCCTTTTTAGCTACTATTATACTGAAATGGATAATCAGATTGAAAAAATATGAATACATATCATTCAGCCCGGGCTTAAAGAATACCTTTTCCAAATTTTGCTAAAAGTGGTCAACGCATTTGACAGATATCACGGAACAAACAGGCAAGGCAAAATTTTAGGGACCACCATCTTTAAACGGATAATTAGATCGAAAATTCCTTTACATACTTTGTTTGGGCCAGGTTCAAAGAATGTTCATACTAAAATTAGTTAAAATTATTGGTATACGCATTTTATATATATTGCGTGGCAAATATCTGGACAAACTGACAGAAGAAATGTCAAATGTGCAATGCTCAAGTTAAAAAAACTCTTTACCCTTGGTCAATAATGTCCACTTATGTTGTGTTACCTTATTTTAATTGAACTTAAACTATGGTACGTACTTTATAGCTTCTACATTTTCTGTTTCAATTTTATTGTTTAAAATACTAATGTTGCAACAGCAAATATCTTATTAATATGACATAATATATTTAGCAAATTTATTCAAAATGTTGGGCATACAAGTCTTTTAAAAGCTTACAAAACAACTAGTATTACAAGTTTGATAAATTTAAAATTAACTCTTCACAGTCAGTATTTAGTGAATATGAACAAGATTAGATAGCTAATTACTTCATTGAATAAAAAACCATTTAAGGTGCTTCTTAAAATATATAATCCTTAAATTAGGAAATTCAAACGGCTCCAAGTATTTACTTACTTTAAAGTATAATCAAGTTGATCGTAAGGACTAGTGGATTTTTAAATAATGAAACTTGTGTAAACTAAAATAATGACTGTGCGTTCTTTATGAAAACATTTTAGCTTGATCTCATGAGAAAAATAAGGGTTCGGGGGGAGGGGGGTAGAGTTTTATTTTAAAGTATTTTAGACGTCTAAGCCTTAAGGTAGTTATAAAAAATGCCCACCATACCCCCTTTCCACCATGAAGTGAGTCCTTTTCTTAATCCATACGTCATTAGGTAATGCCTTTTTTTTAAAACCTTTGTGAGGATTACAGGGAATAAAACAAAAATTTACCACAAAAATATATTTCATTATCATATTACTCCCTTTTTGTTTTTCATATATTCTAGAGATTTCACTCACTCCTATATTTTTAGATATTTTATTCATTTGGCATAGAAGTGAAAATATATGTTCAAGGATGTTATTTTTGTTTCCTCCATGTATTTTTGTTCGTGTTTTCCCTCCCTTACTTTTGACATAGCCCTTCGTCACTTTCTCTCTGACACAAAACTCAATTTTCTTTACCCTCGCAAGAATATACCAATGTAATACTGGTTTCTGAAGCTTGCTTCACAACGTCCCCGATAAGACAAGACAAGGAACTCTTGTAAGCGCATCATGTCTTTCAAACCAATCACAATGCCATAAAAATATATATATATTTATATGATGGCAAATATCTCCCCCATCACCCTTTTCTCTACTTCTTTAATCACATCTTTTTGCGGTGACACATGAAACTTAACAGCCTATATGAACCTGAATGTAATGTGTCGATCACTTCATTATATTTGTATATGGTGTCAAAGGAAGATTTTCAAGGTCATTAGGTTGCACAAGGATTGAAACGTAATATTTATTTTCAACTGAAAGAAAGTTAAAAGCGTTAATTTTGTTCTGTTATTTCGTCAGAAGTGTTGATTAGTAATTAGCTGTATATTACATAATCATTTGAATATTTCTGTATATAGTGCCAAAGGCAAATAATCAAGGTCATCAGATTGCACAAGGAATGTAACTTAATATCCCTTTTCAACTCGGTGAAAGTTAACAGTGTTTGTTTCGTTATTTCGGTAGGAGTGTGAATCAGCCATGAGTTGTTATTTTTTTCTGGTGCATATGATCAGACGGGCTTTAGACTTACGTGCACATGTCTGTGCTTTAAAGTACGAATACTGCACTGCACGCCAAGGTGCTGCTGATAGTGATCTTGCAGTCAAGAGTAACGTAACCATTTCACCCTGAAACCTATTAAAACCGGCCGAAACTGGATCAAAGTTACTTTCAACACCAGGTCATCTAGTTCTAGATCCGCTCTTGTTCCTATTTCATGTTGCATGTCTTTAGTGACGATTTTAAAATAATAAAGTCGTAAAACGGATTGTTCCCGAATACACTAACCTGTAAATAATAAAATGTAATTAATTATTTCAAATTGACCATAGAAACATATAATATGTGATGATATATAATTAATATTATAAAGATGAAAGTCTTGACCGACCGACCAACTGACTTACCGACCGATTTACCAACTGATCGACTTATCAACCGACCGACTTACCGACCGAATGACCGATCGAGTTACCGACCGACCGACTTACCGACCGAATGACCAACCGAATGTCCGACCTAATGTCCGACCTAATGTCCGACCTAATGTCCGACCTAATGTCCGACCTAATGTCCGACCTAATGTCCGACCTAATGTCCGACCTAATGTCCGACCTAATGTCCGACCTAATGTCCGACCGAATGTCCGACCGAATGTCCGACCGAATGTCCGACCGAATGTCCGACCGAATGTCCGACCGAATGTCCGACCGAATGTCCGACCGAATGTCCGACCGAATGGCCGACCGAATGGCCGACCGAATGGCCGACCGAATGGCCGACCGAATGGCCGACCGAATGACCGACCGAATGGCCGACCGAATGACCGACCGAATGACCGACCGAATGACCGACCGAATGACCGACCGAATGACCGACCGAATGACCGACCGAATGACCAACCCATCAACTTATCTCCATAATCCCTGAACCTGGAATCTTACATTTGGCATGGTAGTTCCTTTCAGATCGTAGGTATTTGATAGTAAGGGATTTCACAAAATTCAAAATTTTGCAAGAAGATAAAGGGATTGGCTTATATAGCCAGAAAAATCTATAAATGGGAAATTTTAAAAATGGGTTTCCGATAAATGGAGAGGTAGACTATAATTATAAATAAAAACTTGTTATATGAGGTAGAAAATTAAAATTTGGCAGATAAACTGGAAGAGAGAACACTCCAGATAACCAAAGTCATGAAATAATGAAATTTATTAAAGTGATTTCGAAAAAAGGTGCTCAACATTTCCAAAACTAGTAAAAGTTACTACTTATCATTATGGAAGTGAATTATAATTCGGCAGGTAGTTATAATTATTAGCACCGCGTCTTACTACCCGTTCGGGTTTTACGCACTTACGCTAATGTGTAATGGTAAGTTGATTGTGAGATGAAATGGAGGACCTACAGTTTAACGTGGGATCCGAACCACGGTGAAGGCCTGGCATTCCACACAGTCACAAGTTTTTATCAATAAACGTCTTTTCAGAGGTGAAGGAAGGGTTTGGAAATCAGATAAATCTGTGCTGGGAGGCAGGTAATTAAAGCGACCACTGCAAATAGTCATTTAATGTGAAAATTTAAGTTTTTAAAGGAAAAGCTGGGTATTAAGGGAAGGGAGTAAAAAACACTAGGTTGTGGTAGAAAATTTAAATTTGGCAGGCAGATAGAAGTACAATTCCAGATAGCCAAAGTCTTAAAATTTGATTATTTTTTAATAAATAAAGGTTTGTAACATTATCCGAAGAGCATTTGCTCAGTCGGGGTCTATGACTATCGCTAGGGCATGAAAATTAAATGTAAAATTAGCTATTAACTCAGAGTTAATAGTTTGTTCAACCTTTTTAAATATTATAAACAATGTTTTAAAATACACGTGGTGGATCGTAAATATTATTCTTGTCTATGGGATGGTTTTATTAATATAATGCGATAAAATCTATGTTGACCTGACTTCTAGTGTTGTTTTATTAACTTTTTTTTAAAGTGTTTATATAATGGCAATGCCATTTTCAGTATTTGTTTGGTTGTAGAATGGTTGATCCATTATGTTGTTTGACTCACTATTCGTTACATACAACAGGCACAAATACATTAACTATTATTTTATAGATATAGTTTTACGTGTGTTGAAAAACTGCAATTCAATGATCAAATTGTTTTATCATTTTAACAAGTATTATTTTAGTATTAAATGTTTCGGGGCTAAAATTGTAATTATAGGCGTAGGACTTCTAAGGGCTCAATTTCAACAATGTAATTATGTTTTAAAACCAGTGGTTTTTTAGTCAAGGATATAAGAAACTACTTGGTAACATGAGCCAGGTATAGATTTACAAGTATATTTACTTTTGCTTTTACGAGATCATTTATTTATGACATATGAGTGTGGCTAACTAGGATAAAACAATATTTTATATAAACTTATAATGACAAGTGTGAACCTTTTCTAACTTGAGTAGTACACATTAGTGAACGCCTCCTTTCGTTCAAATTAAATCATAAAATAATGTTATGTTATATATTAACAAATCTTACGTGTATTACTTATCAACATTATTTTTAGAAATTCGTGATACACGCCATATTGCAATCATCTTATTTGTTTAGCTCTATAGAGATCCCAGTTTTTACGATAAAATCTGTCCTTTTGAAAACTTTATAATTCCATGTTGTAATGTTTTACTTCAAGGTTAAGGCATTATTGCAATGAGAAAGTTACATTCCGTAAGTAATAAGTATACATAAAAGGGAAACCAGTTAAGAATCTATAGATTTTTAAAAGTTCGTTCAAAACAGAAAAATTATCCAGATGCTTTAGTTTAGGAGTCTTATTTAAGGTGGGATGAAAGGGGACGAGAGAAAAGGCCAGTGTTTTTGCATTTTTTATGGCAAAACTTGTAATGATCCTGCTTTGTTGCATAGCTTTTTGGAGTAATTAAATTCAGTTTGTGTCAAATTTATTTAGTCGCACTGTACTGTTGTTGCTAAACTTCCGTACACGTGCAAAGACTACGGGTTAGGAACATTCAGTTGGCTTGCTTCTAACCCTAGTAATTATTAAAGAAAAAAAAACCTCGCAGTATGAGTGCGAGAAAGAGAGCATCATATTTAATTTGCAAAATTTATTTATTTTGATTTCTTTTTAAAAAGTAGTTTTGCTTGTGCTCGCAAGAGCTCAGCAGCTCTCGGTATCAAAATTAATGTTATAGCCAGGAAACTGGTGGGGGTATGAATAATTTGCGGCACTTGTTAAGGAGGTGTTCTAAGAGGAAATTTCTTGAATGTAGCATCTTAATATGTGAAAATAAAAGTTGTGACAGGTATTAATATATACATAATTTAATTAACAATATCACAAGAGGTTCGCGAGGAAGTATCACGACAAACTTTTTTTGGCCAAAATAAATAAAATATTGCTCCAGTACAAACATAGAGTTTAACTTTCTTCACATTTTAAAATCAACAGTTAGTGAATATCTGTCACGAGCATGGTGGCATGATCTAAATAACTTTTTAAATGAAGATAAAAAAGTTGTCATTAAATTCCAGGACACCCCCGACAGATAGTCAAGAAATTTTGATGTCACATTGATAATAAAATTAAATTTTATGTTTGTAATGGAGCAATATTTTATTTATTTTGGCAAACAATAGTTTTTCCATAAAAATTGCAAAAACATTGGCTTTTTCTCACATCCCCTTCCAACCTATCTTAAGGCCTCATCCTTGAATTTAATTGATATCACACAGATCCAAATTTTATTTCATAATTATTCTGAGCAATCTAGCTCACAATATGGGACATTACTTATAAATATTAATTCAAAATATTATACGTTTCTTTAACATTTTATTTTATAAAGTTGCCTAATCAAATGTAAGTTCTTTTTACAGTTTTAGTGTCATTTAAAAGCCCCCATTAGCATATAACAACATAATTGGTATTCATTTATTTACACAATTAAATGTACAAATTTAAAACCAAATAATATGAAATTTTAACTATTTTTTAAAATGATAAAATATTTAAGTTAATATGATCATTTGGCTGGATTTGTAATAAACGCACCAATACTCGCTTGGAAATAAAGAGAGGAATTTTAACCGAGAATAAATCGACAGCAATGGGCGTGGTTGTGGCTCGAAGCCTAAGCTTAGGCCCAACTCAAAATGGTAGATTTTAGGATGCAATATTAATGGACAGTAGTTTTTATTATTACGTATTTAGCTAGCAAATCTGTGATTAAAAAGTTTATATTTCCTTGAATACTCTTTAATCGTGTTTCGAACCTGTATTCTTGTATTTTATTTGAGAAGTCATTGAAATTACATCCCCAGAGGTGATATTGATGACACTGTGTTATTTAGCACCGAGTCTTACTACCCTTTCTGGTTATAAGCTTACGTACTAGCTAAGCTAATGATTTCAGGGATAAGGAATTCTATATTTATAGGAAGTACACCCGAATTTGTGTGGAGACACAGTGGAAAACCATTTTGGAAAAACCATCCTCAGTACACTCAACCGAGATTCGAACCTCGATCTCCCCGTCATTGGCAGTTTAGATTACTGCGAAAATAGTGCTTTAGAAACATGCAGCCACCAAAGTGGGTCTAACTCTTTTTTTCTTTTTTTTTTTTGTAAATTATTTATTCCTCACCTTCACACAGTGGTGGTCCCTTCATTTGTTTTAGCTTCCCTTATCTTTTTTAATTAGTTCTTTTTCCTGGTGTGTGTCGACGCATCTTTAAATATAAATATTAATTAATAATAACATCCAAAAATATTAAAGGTAACATATGTAAATCCTGTTTAACAACTGACATTGTATGAAATATAACCATGACCTTTTATCCTAATATCAAACATTCCTGAAATAATGGTTGCTGTTTAACATAAGCTGGGATTTAAATTATATCTAGAGGGATGTGCTGGCATAATCTAATGTTTAAAATCTAATGCAAGTATATTGCACGAAACAATTATACATTCTCTCTCGTTTATTATATTATAATTTGTGACAAAAATATTTCTCCAGTTATATGTGAGATTTACCAAGGGGGAAAAAACATTATTTTGAGTGTCACAATATGAAATACTATTCAAATATAAATTTTGGACAAAATTGTTAGAAACATTTTTTTTAAATCAAATTTTTAAAACTATTCATGAATATCAAATATTTTTTCTTAAAAAAACAAATAAACATTCTTATTTATCATATAAAACACTTCACAGCTACTCAATTTGAACAAAATTGTTAAAGCCGCTCCAGAAAAATTTTGAATTTATAAAAATCAGTCATTGGTGAAATACCCTTAATTTTAGGACTTGAATAAAAATCACCATTGTCCTTGAAGTATGACCATAAATTATATAACTATCAAGTTTGAATGAAATCAATTAAACCGTTTTGACTTTAGTCCAAATACCGAGGAACGCAGACATGGAGATAAACAGAATCATTGTAAGACCCTCTTTACTTGAGTCCGAAAGCACATTAAACTTCAAAATCCATTAAGGTCTCGGGGTGGAAATTTTTCAAGAGCATAATACTTTCTTTTTTAAGCACCACATCTTACTACCCGTTTGGTTCACGCTTATGTACTAATTATTCTAATGGTTTTTGGGATGTTATATATATATTAGAGGTTTACCCGTATTTGCGTGGAGGGAGAGTGTAAAAACAGTTTGATAAAAATACCCTCAGTACACCCAACTGAGATTAGAACCTCAAGCTTCCCGTCATAATTAGTCTAGTCTACTGCGAGAGTTGCGCGTTAGACCACACGGCCACCGAGGCGGGTAATACTTTGTTCATTTGAGAAATTAGAAATATAGTAAGTGAAAAAATTAAATAGTGACGAAGTTATAATTGATATTTGATGTAAGGTGAGATTAAATTATAATATTTAGGTAGGATGGTAAGGATTGCGAGCTAAGGGTAGTATTTTTGGAGTTTTTATAGCTTTTTTTCTGAAAAATAAATAAAATATTTCTTCAGTAGAAAAAATGAAAGTTCAATTTTCTTCATCTAGTAATCTTAACAATTCTTGAATATCTGTCGAGGGTGTCCTGTAATTTGATGAGAATCTATTATCGCCATTTAAAAAGGTTCTCATCAAATTATAATATGTTCATGAGAAATATTAAAGAACTGTTGATATTACCATGTGTAGAAACTTAAAACTCTTTATTTCTACTGGAGAAATATTTTATTCATCAAGCGTAAAAAAAATGTGTTACGAAAAAAGCAAAAACACTGAGCTTTTCTTCCGTACCCTTCCATCACACACAGAGTTTAAATATTAATGTATAAAATAAAGTTAGCAAATAAAAATCAATGGTAACAAGACATAAATGTTTGTAAGCGGATTCCCTCCAGGTAAAAGGCCTGTTTATAAAGTCCGGCTAAAGTCTTACCGAAACGTTTGTGAAAGTGTCCATCTGTTAGGGGGTTAGAGGGGTGAACAGACATTTCCTGGGGGTTGTACAGTAAAAGTGTTTCAGTCTGTAGCAGGTCACACAATTCTCCCCAACCCCCACTCCCACCCAAAGACTAAAGGGGAAGGGGGAGGAAGGGTCGAGAGGGGGTGACCCGGAGACGGATCGATGGCAGCCGTGTCACGTGACGTTCAAAAGGCCGGTTCACACTTTTAGGTGGGATACGGACGAGGCTCGTCCTTTTCTTGGTAGCATTTTAATGGACTAGACACGGGGAAAAAACAGCAGCATAATTATATTATTTGATTCACTTTTTCCAAAAACTATCCATAATATCAGTCTTGATAGCGAGCTTTAATTAATATGGAAGAGAATAACGTTATACAATTATATATATGTCAAAGGCAAAGCTAAGGGGATGAATGATTTTAATTACGGAAATCAGCAGTGTCTGAAAAAATTCTAACAGATCGAGAAAAGCAATCTGGACATGGGAATTGAACCTGAGACCTTTGGTTTAGTTCACCAATGTTCTACCACTGAGCTATCCAGGAATTCTAATTTTATTTAAATATATTTATTTATGTGGGTTAAGTTAAGGTGTTACACCTTGTCTTACACTTAACCAAGTTACAAAAATTATAATTAAGGAATATTTTAAATTTAAAAGAGATAGCTAAATAAAATAGATCTTAAAATTTAAACAATTAGACAATGCAATCTAAACCAACCACATTCACAAACAATATTACATGATAAATTATTACAAATTTTATCTCATTCATACAACATTATTGTTCACTAAATTAACAAATCATTCATACTACAAAATTTATATCTGTGTGTTTCTTTACAAACAATTAATTTTAGACAAATACATACACACACACACACACACACACAAATTTATCCAGTTTAGCTTCGCAGCTACTCAAGACCAAAAGCTCTAAGTTAAGTTCCTATTTTAATGAGTGCATATAGTTCTTTTATGAAAGCAGTTGGCGCAGTCAAATTCCTAGTGTTGGTAGGTAGCTCAATCCATGCCCGAGATGTCGCTTCAGTGAAGGACAGAGTAGGACCGGGATTTGTGTAAGGGTATACAGAGAACGAAAGAATTGCTAGCACGTGCATTAAGCCGATGTTGATTCTTCATGAACTGAAAACGGGCTGAGAAATACTTCGGGGATGATGAATTAAGAATTTTGAAAGCTAAAGTAAGAGAGTGAAATGAACGTCGCTCTTTTAAAGTCTGTTCAGCGTATGGAATTGTTTTCTGAAAGGCCTTTTTCCCTACCAGAAATCTATTATATAGTAGGAGATTGGTAGGAAAAAAGACCTTTCAGAGAGTAATTCCTATCGTGAATGGAGTATAGTCGTAGCCATTCAAGTTTTCTGAAGTATGGTATCATGTGGTTTGAAGTATTTAAGATTGTAAATGAAATGGACACATTGATTTTGTAAACGTTGTATGTAGTCTATTAGATAGTTCCTCTGTTAGGTCATTGTATACATTGTCACAGTAATAAAAATGAGGCAGTATCAGACTTTGTACAAGCAAAGCTTTAAGTTCAGATGGTAAGAAAAGTTTAAGTCTTTTGAGAGTGTGTATAGCAGCCTAGTTTGCTTTTTTTGCAAATATTAGTCACATGGTCCCACCCAAGTCAAATTTTTGTTCATTATTACGCCTAACTTTCTTGCATGTGAAGTTAGAGGGACTATAATATCGTTTAACAATATATCTTGAATAAAAGAGCGATTTAAATTAAACAATATTCTTTGCGACCCGAAAATCATTGACTGTGATTTAATGGGGTTTATAGTTATGTCGTAATTAACTGACCATTCACATATTGATTTCTAATCCACATTTATTTTATCAACAGTTGAAAATAAGTTAATACTACTGTCAGACAAATATATACTTGTAGATTGTCTGCGTATAGGTGATACAATAAGTCAGAGAAGAAGGTAGGTCATTAATAAATAGGGAGAATAATGGTGGTCCCAGAATAGACCCATGCGGTACACCTTTGTCCAAAGGGCTCCATTCAGAGGCAGTGTAATTTATTACCACCTTCTGCATGCTAACATAAAAGTAAGATCGCATCCAACGAATGCATCTCAGTGAAAAATTAAAGTAATAGTCAAGTTTATATATAAAAGCAAGTCAAAATCTACACTGTTAAAAGCAATTTATAAATCTAGAAGAATTAAAATAGTTAATTTCTGAATCATTCCGTGATAAGGGATGTTCTTCACTCATATTTAAAGGTAGAATCTGTGATGGGCTTGTGAATATCATCGGCCACTAGGAGCCATCATTGATATCACAGCCACTGTCGACTCGGTTGTGTCTTTATTCTTCCAATAATTCAAATACATTGAACATTCCGAGCGAATCAAGATGGAAGAGGCAACGCTATATAATTAATAAGGTATAGTCTATATGAAAGGTGAAGCTTTGAGGGATGAATCATTATAATTACGGAACTCAGCCATTTCTAATTAGATCAAGTGATAAATGACAATCTGGACACGGGATTTTGACCTGGGACTTTTTGGATCTGTACTCTAATGCTCTACCAACTGAGCCATCTTAGTTCATCACGTGTCTTGAACCCCTTTTCACTATTTTATTTGAAGCTGTTCGGTATGGTCTAGTGATTAGCATACTCGGCTCTCACCCAAGAGGCTTAGGTTCGATTCTCAGTGTCGTAAGTTTTCTATTTCAACTCCGTTTGAATGTTAATAAATATATTAGTTTATTTATTCCACACTTTTATTATTGTGTGTCCAGTGCAGCTTACCATCCAGACGTTCTATCCCTCTATGAACTTTGTGTAAGGGATGATATAAGTAGGATTTTAGAATAAGTGTACCCAAATTTGCGTGGAGGAAAATGTAAAACCATTCAGGAAAAGCTACGACACCTTAGCTCAGTCAGTAGCACGTATGCCTACTGAGTTAGAGATCTCTCCTTCAATTATCGACATGTCCGAAAAATGTATATATGAGAAACATGGAGTTTCCTCTTTCACAGTGATAAGTTAACGGCCTGGGATTGAGTGCTGTGTCTGTTCTAGATTTAAGTTAGTTTAAAAGTCGTGTGCTGATATAATCACTCAGTGTACAAAGCACATATCAAATATCCCTCCTCCTCCCCCCCCCTAAAAAACGGTTTTAAAACATTTTGGGAAAAAATGCTGGTATTTGACAGCCAACTTTCCCTTTACTGGCCTACTAGACCAGACAAGGTTGACGACGCCATAGCCCACGTGCCCACTGATGTAAATTATGTTTCGTTTCATTTTGCAGATTATAAATCTTTTATAATAATCGATGACAATAACGAGTAAAGTAAATAAGTCGTCGACGGTTCAGATTTCATCTGAGGCTGTGCGGTGTGGTATTACGTTTGTTGGTTGGGTTTTGATTTAGTGTGCAGGGAGGGGGGCCAATGGATCGTTATTCATTCGGGAGACTTACGATAAATGGTAAGAGCTCGACAAACTAAATCCAGGAGGGGTGCCCTTGGTAACTCAATGGCTCCTCTGTTGGGTTAAAATTAGGTTAAAACCTAGTTTTATAACCTGGATTATCAAACATTATCATCAAAAGTACCATTGAGACAGAAGAATCAGTCGATATGGAATCTAGGTTTCGTTTTACATAAAATTTAATATCGTGGCAGCTGCATCAGTGGGTACGTGGACTAAACTCAAAGCTTGTTTAGTTTGATGATGATGGAGACACAGAAGCTCGAATCCCGGCCGGTTGTTTTTATATAAATGGTTTTTCCCTCCTAAACAAAACCTCGAATATATAATCCTTTAAATAATTTCTTACAAACCCATGCCTCATTAGTGTAAAAATAAGTAGCGCTGCGTTTTAATTCCCACATGAGTTGTACACATCAATTCACGTTGAGGAAGAGTGAAAAAACATTTAATAAAAAATAATTTATTTATTTGAGGTATTTAACATTCACGTTATGAGCTGACTGATTATATCAGCACACGAGAATTTATATAAGCAAGCGCGAAAGAGCCTTCCAATTTTGCCGGTAGAGGTATTTTCCCCATACCTTCCAGGGTTCTTTTACATGCCACAATTGACATGGGACTGACGGCTTTACTTCCCCTCTGAAGGAAGTTGTGCTACACATTTTTATTGATCAAGAAAAATCCGTAGACCCCAGCTGGGTTTAAACCCACGAACTTTAGGTCCTGAGGCGAGCACTTTATCCCAAGACCACCGAGGTTAGAAAGTTATTAAAGACCACCCTCAATGCACCCGACCGATATTCGAACCCCAATTTCCCTGTCATCGCCAGTTTAGTCTATTGCGAGAGTGACGCCTTAGACAATGCTACCACCTAAGCAGGTGTGCCATTACTTGATAAAAGAGTTAAAAATAATGATTATTTCATCTCCTTACATAAAAGCATAGTTATGATGTTAATGCGCATCAATTTCAATACACAACAAAAGTAGAAGATATTAGTATATAAGCGTAAATATTACTTAGCCAGTTAATTAATTTATTTTAATTATTACTCACCATTTTATAATGAAAACAATCCTTCCTATGAAAATTGGAATGTAACTCATATTTTACATGCAGCGTACAACTTACTGAACCACCATTTATTGACAAGGTAATGCATGCATGGCTGCTGCTGACTCATCCCACATGTGCATGTGAAATGTGTTAACAATCCTTTGCAAGTCGGTGAATAAACACGGTAAATTAACGTGTGTTACTTTGCTGTAATACAAGACGTAAAGTTAATGTGTTCTATTTGGTTTCTTTTCAGGTATGTTGTCCGAGATTGGAGAGAGGGGGGGAAGAAAAAAAAAGGGTCAGTTTTGATCTGCATTCCAATCGACATTGGTTTATTGAATTCAAATTTTTGACTCTAAGGTAAGAATCGCTTCTTAAAAATAAATTGTTTATCAGGAATAAACGTTATTTTATAGTTTGAATATACATCTTTAAATTAAATAATGTCTCATAAAAATGAAGACCTATTTCATCTTATTTATTTTAATAAATTAACTAATGTTACTGTAAAATTTATTAAAGTTTTCAAACATTTATTTTATAAATTTATATTACATTATTTACAAAATAATAATAATGATGATAATATACATTTGAACGCGATTTTTTCAATTATTCCAAATACTTTGACAATGAAAAATTATTAATATCGTGTTTATTTTAAATCAGTTCCCCCACTTTTTTTGTTTTGCTTGACAATGTTCTATTAAAAGCTTAATATTGGGACAATATTAATTAAAATGAAACCTAAAGACAGACAATTAAAACTTTTGTGGAATACAACATACCTCGAATGCACTAACTCGGGATTTGAATGTCAGTACATTCTAACTTCTTGAGTCAGAGGAAGAAATTACAGTCAAATAATATGTTAACTATTTTACCTTTGATTATAGACGATTGCGATTAATAAACATGTAATAAATGACTTATATGTCATTGGTGGAATAATATAAGGTAGTTATATAATTAATTTTTCTAAAAGATGACATGATGTAGAGAGATTTAGGGTGTTCAAAAACAAGGTGCTTAATAATATATTTGGTCCAAAAATAGATAAATATACTGGGGGTGGGGGTGGAATAGGTTACATAATGACGAGTTACATACCCTGTACTCGTCACAAAGCATTTCTAAGGCAGTCAAATCTCGCAGATTACGGTGGGCAGGACATGCAGCGCCAATGGAAGAGTCTAAAACCGTGTTCAGGATATTTCCTTGTATATCCAATAGAAAAAGACCATTGGGATGACCTAGACGCAGATAGGAGGATAACATTAGAATTGACTTGAAAGAGATAGGGTGTAGTGAGGTGGACTGGGTAGAACTTGCTTAAGATAGGGATAGGTGGCGTACTTTTGTAAGTGCGGTAATGAACTTTCTAGTTCCTAATGTCATAAAGTAAGTTAGTAAAGGAAGTGAATATAATCTTATGAATTGTGTTATTTATAAACTCTCACATTATATCACACTAGTCCTCTTAATATACAAATTTGTTTATTCTAACTATTGTATTTTTAGATTTGTATCAAGTGTTGCAACAAATCTGTATTTTAATTTTACTTTTCAAGCCATGCAAACTATTAAAAAGTGTAGAAAAAAACTGTAATCCATCATTTCTTCCCTTTCACCCGTATGCGGCCTCCGTAGGAAACAATCTACCACCCCCCTCTTTTGCCTCCCTAAGTGAATCAATGTGACGTCACGTGAACCGTCATGCTTGATGAACATCATTCATTACCACCACACACGGTCGTTGCCATTACCCTCGAAATTACCATAAAGCACGCACGCACACACTTACCTGGCGAGACGAGTCGTATCTCGGATGAAAACGTGTGACTTCTTGATCCTTTAGTTTTGAACAGTCACTGCCACTGAGATTACCACAACGCCTGCCTGCACTTACCTGGCGAGACGAGTCGTATCTCGAGATGAAACGTGTGCCTTCTTGATCCTTTAGTTTTGAACAGTCACTGCCACTGAGATTACCACAACGCCTGCCTGCACTTACCTGGCGAGACGAGTTGTATCTCGGATGAAACCTGTGTCTTCTTGATCCTTCAGGCTTCAGTCTTGAACAGTGAATGCTACTTGAACTACCACAACGCCTGCACACACTTTTCAAAATGTATCTTCTATATCCTTCATTCTTGAACAGTCACTGCTTCTTAGAATATCACAGCACCTGCACTTATCTTTCAAGACGTGTCTTATTGATCCTTCAGTCTAGAACAGTCAACTGCTTCTTAGAATATCACATCAACTGCACTTATCTTTCAAGACGTGTCTTCTTGATCCTTCAGTCTAGAACAGTCACTGCTTCTTAGAATATCACAACACCTGCACATATCTTTCAAGACGTGTCTTCTTGATCCTTCAGTCTAGAACAGTCACTGCTTCTTAGAATATCACAGCACCTGCACTTATCTTTCAAGACGTGTCTTCTTGATCCTTCAGTCTAGAACAGTCACTGCCACTGAGGTTAGTGTCGCTTGTTTTTTCCCCCCAAGTCTCACTAACCATTCGTGCTATACGCAGATGTAATAGTTACGCTAATAATCTAGGAATGGTGGCGGTGTGTATTTTTTTGAGAAAGGGTACCAACTTTTGCATTGAGGGGAGTGGAAAACCTTTTAGGATAAGCCACCTTCAGTATACCCAACTGGTATTTGAACCCCAATCTCTCCCTCATCAGTATTCTGGTATGTTGTGAGAGTGACGCCTTGGGCCATTCGGCCACCGAAGTGGGTAACTTTTTAGTTGATAGCATCTGCTGCTACTTTCTTCAATTTCTTTGTTTGAATAAACTAGTAAACCGTAGGGAAACAACTTATATAAATGGATTTATTATTAAAATAATATGATGTACATAATTGAAAACTAAAAGTTAAGAACAAGCTGCGGCAAGAAAATATATGTACAGTTAACTAAGCGTGAAAATACCATAACCGTTGAAAAAAGTAAAATACGATGGCAAAAAGGAAAACAAATATAAAAGGGAGAAAATACGAAGTAAAGAATCAAAGAAAGGCAAATAATATTACAACCTCTCTTGCATTCAAGCAACAGTTTCACTGTAGATATTCCTTCTCCCTAAGACTCTCAAAGAGCTCATCTCCTTCTGGAAAACATCTTTGGGATGAAAAGGAACCGAAAGGTTCTTCCTTGAACCTTCCTCAAAAAAAGAAATAAATTGCCCGCTATTTTCCACTCCATTTCGCCTGCCCACCACATCTTCCCCTCTAGCACCCTCGGGGATAGGGGTTCCCGAATATCTCCATTGTTCCACTCACACATATAACAATAGCTAACTTAAGCCCGCTTCCAAGATTAGCCAACACTTCTATACGGGTCAACGCAGTGTTGTACAAAGTCTAGGTTTGAGCATTTTCTCACGAGAGAAAAAAGATCAGTTTGGTTTTGGAATCGCTTAACCGCTTCAGTAGAAATAATGAACTAATTAAATACATGCTTGCACCCATAGGTAAGTGGTAAAATGTGCCAACTATATTTGTATCACCAGCATCTTTGAGCACATACAAATAAACGTAGCTTAGACATCATTGATAAAAGATATTCATCTTAAGGCTGTTAAATTTGGCGACATATTTCAACGGTGATTCTGTAGAACGCATGACTTGCTGGATGAAAACTTTAAACTAAATTTTTTTTAAATTCCAGGAGTAAAAAAAAAATCTTCCAACGAAAGCCCAACTAGACAAATAAATGGGTCCTTAGTTGTATTTCAGGAGTATGTTCTAGCTATTTTATCAAATTATGAAACCAAAGCCTTTTAAGGATATTAATGGCTTATCTCATCTTAGTGCTAGATTACATAAGTCAGAACCTAGACCGATAATTTATTTATTAATTAAATGGAACTTGAAACATATACAATTTTATGGATACTTTTTTTTTATTCGCCCCTTAGCGTATACTAATATTGGGGGTTTGGGATAAGCTCAATAGGCCCTATATTTAAATAGGTCATGGGTTGATATAAAATAATACTTAAAAGATTTGCGTGAGATGTTCAAATAACATTTATTCTTGTATGAATAGACGAAACAATTATGTATTGAAAATCTGAGTTTTTCCGTATTTTTTAAGTCCGATTTTAATGAAAAGGGCATTTTATAACAGAAAGAATGTTTTGTAGCAAATTATGTATTAACGTTTCGCCAATGTGCTGATGTTATTTTATATATATTAATAGAGATAGGGTAAAATAGCATTAATTTTCAGTTTTTTTAGCATTAATTATTGGAAATTTAGCGTTTTGTGGCATAATTTAGCATTTTGTAGCAAAAAAGGTAAAAATGTATTTCGTCAATGTTTTTAGGGCCTATACAAAGGATTTATGATAAAAGCAACGACTAACGGAATGTGGCGATTAGCCGGATGGGCTGTGGAAGGCACAGGATGCAAGTAAAACCCGAGCTGAAGCACACAGACGAGTGAAACTTAATGATTTTTTAAATCACTTATATCCGCTGAAAAACATCGTTTTATAGAAATTCTCAGCATTTTATTTAAATGCACAGCATTTTCAGGGAATTCGCGTCTATTTCGCTAAATAGAATAATTTAGCTAAAATACTCTCAAAATCACGTTTTTCGCGTTAATTCGCGAAATAAAAATCGCTTTAAACACTTTCAAATGCCATGAAACGCAAAGAAAACTTATAAATACCCTATTTTCAACCCTTTTTTTTCTTTTCGCGTTTTTCGCAAAAGCAAATTTACCCTATCTCTATATATTAATAATATATATCAAAATAGACATATGCAGATCTTATAACGTGATGTATTAATAAATAAAAGTAGATGTTGCAATCTTTTTATCTGTCAAAGCTGGACCTTTGTTTGAAAACTTGAATATTTAAACCACGTCTGTACCTTTTTGATATTAATTGAATTGAGAATATCTACCTTTTTTTATATAATTTTGAGTGAGAAATTGCTGGCAGGAAGACATTTGAAAAAAAAAGGCCAAAGCGGGTTTTAGAAAGGATTGTTATGAAATAAATATTACTGATATCGAGAGAAAGAAATTATGCCGTCAAATTTCTACAGTGCGGGAAAAGGAGTCTGGGAACGTTAAAACCAGATGCCAATTGGATATTCTGGTGTTCATCGATTTGTCGTTATTCGTATCCGAAGAGGGAAAAATAAGAATAGTATCAAATCTGGTATCAGCTTAGTGTTTTAGAGAAAACCTGTAAGAAATATGTTTTGGCCATCAGTTCACAGTGTGTGCTGAAAAATAACTTCCCACCTAATATCAGGACATTAATAGTGAGGTACTCGCTTCGGTGGCCGCAAGTTCTAATGCGCTACTCTTGCAGACGGGGAGATCAAGGTTCGAATCTCGGTTGGGTGTACTGGTGGCAGTCTTTCCTAAATCGTTTTCCACTCTCCCTCCATAAATATGTGGGCACAATTCCCATAGATATTGCCTTCCTCTTCCCTAAAACCATCGGCGTAGTTAATACATAATACGAACGGGTAGTAAGACGTGGTGATAAAAATACTTAATCGGTTATGTGTAACCATCCCAGAAGTCCTCGATACACTACTATTGTAATCTAAAGATGCGTGGATTTTTTTTCTAAAACATGTATTTATTTTATACCTATTAATAAAATACGTTGAGACAATCAAAATAATTAAAAAAGCTAAAAGTATAATTTAAAAAAAAAGACCATTATTATCAAAATCTGGAAGCTAGTTTCACACTATGTCTTACAACACTGATGTACTCACACACATATATATATATATTTTTTTCTCTTAAGTTTTTGAAAAGATATCTAATCTTGATCTAAGAACTAAGTTAAAAGTTTACCCCCTTCATACCTAGATCATTAATGAGCATATTAGTCTAATGAGGGTGAGTAGTGAGATGAGGCACATAAAAGAAACAATTGAATAATTTATCAATAAATAATCTATAGAATTATATTTTTTTTAGTTCAATAACTACAAAGACTCGTTAGGTATTCACTGCTGCTCGAAATTATTCTTCGCTTGATTAGACCCGCTTCGGCGGTCGAATGGTGTAAGGTACTGGTACTCAACTTGGGGTAAAGCGTACCGCATGAATTATGCCAAGACATATAAGGGATGGAAATTAAAATTTAATTAATTATTTTGTATATGTAATTAATATATTTATTTTAAATGTAGCTTACAGAATGTTTATAACTTGCATTATGTATCAACCACTTTGAGGATACAAAGATTAAGAGAAATTATATCTGGGGTACGTAGACAACAAATGTTTAATATTACAGGTATAGGGTGTCACTCTTGCAACAACAAAAAAAACTTTCGATGATTGGGAAGTTGAGGTTATAATAGTTCCATTCGGGTGTACAGAGGGCGGTACTCTGTACTCCTAAAGTTTTTTCCACTCTCCCTCCATGCAAATGTGAGTACATGTCATCTAAATTCAACCTTCCTCATCCCTAACAATAACGTAGGGTATATAACCCAAATAGGTAATAAAACAAGGTACTTAAAAAATAATAGTTTGCAAATACTTATATTAAATTTTACAATTACTGTGGCTTTGAAATTATAAGTTATATCATTTAAATTCCCCCTTGAAATCAGTTTTGCATTTTAAACAGGAACAATTTTGTTCTCTCCAAACAAACAATGCAAGCCGAAGTAGATCCTCTAAGTTTTTTTTAACAAATGACTATATTCATTTCTACGGAAGGAATTGCAACCATAAGCGAAGAAAGCTTAGTAATCGAGGCAATATATGTTTTCACATTGAACAAAAATGTACAACATCTTAGGATATTTTTCTGTTAAAAAAAAAAGTTCGACTGACAACCAACCAAACAAAAACGTACAACTACAAGTGATGCAAATACATTAAATGTTTTCCATTAACGCTTATTATTTATATGAATTAAAATTTGTTTAAAGTAAGCCCTATCAGAAAAATGCACATATGGATCCAACTAAAGCCGATTAAAATTTTTACTTTCATGACACACATTAATGAGCTTGGTTCACAATACATACAAAGAAACATATATACATATATGAAACATATAAATTATCTTTGTTTATAGCTTATGCAAAATAAACTGGCGTATTAACAATTATTATTATTATCATATATACTCTATAAATATGCAAAACACACACACATATATATATATTTCAATGTGAGTTTAATTTATGCTGTTAAAAGAAGTTTGTTTGCAAGATCTATATCTAAATAAGCGATACGTCAATAAATATTTAGTTAGTAAAAGGTAAAATGTTTTCTTCGATTGCGCTAGTATAATATGGTGTACTAGATGCAATCGAAAGTTCTATGCAAGTAATAAACGAAAGCAAGTAAAACTTCCAATCATATTGAGTAACCAAATTTCATGAACCCATCATTTACAAGCTAATACTATCACTCAAAAATATGCTACGCGCATAAAACGGACATCCGCTAACACACTTGCTTTCGTGGTCATCCTGTATAGGACCGTAATGGCTTCGCAAATGAAATGAGGTCAACATGGAATGAATGTTTATTTGTCCAATCTATAGTGTTGTAGTTATTGTATAGTGGCTGCGTTGTTGGTTACAATTCTGAATTCTTATTTATTATTCACTTGCACCAATTCTGTATCTATTGTGTTAGATTAATTAACGAAATCATATATTTAAATTACTGTTTATTATATTGATTGGCTTCTAGTATTTCACTCGATACACGTCACGCGTCGTGGTTAGTGTGAGACTGGCCGTCAATAGATTTAAGATCAATTCACAATATTAATTGATTTGTACGCGATGTAATCTAATTACTTTTGACTATCACGCTTGTTTTTCTAGTCTACTAATTCGACCCGCGGCGAATACCCGCGCGGTTAACGCGAGGTTTTGATCAAAGATTCACAATCTTGACTCCCAATAGTTGACCCGGCAGCCGCCAAATGGCGCAAGCCCGGTGAGACAGGAGTCACGAGTCTCCTAATCGAAATCAACTGATATTTTTTTAAATATCAGGAAACCACCACTCCCTTTGGTTTTCAAGATCCAACATGGACGGACCTAGCTGTCCTCCAGACCTTTAGTACGGTTTAAGACAAAGGAAGAAAGCCACCCCCCTTAATAGATTTTAGGAAGCTATTGTTGTTTGGCGGCGACTCTCACAATAGTCCTTAATACCTGGCTAGCAGGTTATTGACCTTGCCATCCCCATTACTACCTACAAGGTTGCTAAAAACATCTTATTTTCTAAAATAATTGCAGCAAATATATATTATTCTTAAAGTATTTCCTTTGCCATAAAGAGTAAATTGTACCAGGCCACGTCGGAAACCAATTCTATCTTTGCTGTAATCAACATTGGGCTTGGAGTAGGTCCGTTAAGTGTAACAAGTAACTGAAGTATCGACCTCGTATCTCTTTTCTTAGCTTCTTACGTGTACAGCATATTACTACCAGTCTGGGATAAAAGAATAGCACTAATAGAATAGGAATAAGGAAGATGGAATTTAGAGGAAGTTTACTAGCATTTTCATCCTCAGTACGCCTGGCTTGGATTCAAATCCCGATCTCCCCATGGCTTAATCCGCGTACCTTCTGGTAAGGGTGTATCTAGTCTTAGTCTTTAAGAACTCAAGAGTAATTAACAGATTAGGATATTTGAGCATTAATTCATATACAAATTAATGTCGCATTTGGTTGGACAGCCATACCAATTTATAAGTATTCAAGAAAATACTGTTTTAATTTGTTCAATTTTGTGAATTTTCCACTTTAATTTTATAAATAATTCTTGTTTAGAAATGACCATTTAAAATTGGCATATCTTTCTTCGAAAATTTTGACATCTCCACTATAATAATTACTAATTCCTCTGTCTAGCTGAAAAAATCTCTAAACCCAGAATGCCTAGGAAGCTGAAATTGTGCAGGCAAATAGCCCCAAAACTAAAAGGGTGCAGGAGTACATGGTGACCAAATATTTACATGATATATTTCCAATATTTCCAAAATGGGAAGGTTAAAAAAAGTATATAAAATCTCAAAGCCCATAAGATTAAGGAAGCTGAAAACGATCAGGCAGGTACCCCTAACCCAAAAGATGCAAAAATATTTGGTGACCGAAAATACCCATTGAGGCCCCAAAATAGGAAGGTTTCTAAAAAATCAAAGTCTAAAATATCTTTAGGCCCATAAGGCTCTAGGAAGCTGAAACTACTGTTCCAAAAATATAGTTTTAAAAAATTGTTATTGAATATTGTGAGAAACCGGGTCATTTACGAATTAACATAATGAAATCTTTAAATAAGGAACAATTTCACACTTTCATTGAAGGAAATATTTGGTCCACTATATAGAATATAATATAAGTCAAGACTTAAATACTATATTCTATTCATTCACTCCTTACAAAAATATCATTTAGAATGTTTTCTAAAATGTTATTTCACTATATAGAGTTTTTAACTGAAATGTACTTCCCAGATTTTGAGGGTCCATTAAAAAATTATTCCCATTCGCAATCATTGTCCATCAAATGCCAGCGGGACACAATACACATTACACAATGAGGACGTCGATTTCTAAACGGGTATTATGCTAGCCAAAATTTAATTTTAAGTAAAATATATAAGTGTATTTTTTTATGTAATTTGGTGTATGAGTTGTAATGTAGTGGTTTTAATGTGTTGGCTGCTATGCTATCATATATCTCCTAAAAATATTATTTTACCTATTTTACTAGGCTCTAGGCAATTCACCACCTTACTTTAAAATAAAATTAGTTAGAAATACATAAATTTATTGCCAAAACCTCCCCGTCACAATCAAACCAGACCAAATGAGCCTGACATTTAAATCGCGTGTTCACCGGTGCGGATACAAATAAAATAGTACTCTGATGAGTTGATCCAAACAAATGAATGTTGTTCCTAGACCCTCGATTTTGTACAGTACTGGGTCGTAGCTTTTCATGCGGCAAGGATCGATTTTTTTTTTCTAGGTGAGGTTGGTTTGAGGTGAGGGGGGGG
>CABFWO010000075.1:535781-574903 GCA_902155825.1 Timema genevievae
TTTGGGGGGGGGGGGGGGGGGGAGAAAGGGGAGGAGGGCAGGGAAAAACTTCGTGCAGTTCCAACTGGTTAACTCTACATTTATCTCGCCACCATTACGTGCGCGGATATGTTAAATAGTATACGGGTGCGGGAGGCCGTACCGATAAAACAAATTGGATTACGTTAAAAAAATAAAAAGGAAAAACTTTGAATCCTATGGCTCGCCTAAAATTTGGTCAGATCTATCAACTCAATTTTATATTTAAATATAAAAACGTTCAACAACACGGCTATTAACGGCTTATTCTAAAAGGTGGGCATTGGGAAGAAATGCACCCACATTTATTTTGTAAAGAGGTGATAAATCACATGTTGAATACAAATTCCGATGTACCCAACCTAGATTCACACCCCAAGTTCCCTATCACCGAAAACCTAGTTTAATAAAAATCCTAACGCCTTAGACTTCGTGACCATTGGTGCGTTTTCTATTGCTATTACTTTTAGCACTATACGTCTTACTGTTTATTACGAGTATCCGAAACTTTAACTAATTAGTCTATGGGTTCAGGATTATAATGTACTGTAGTCTGTATGCCAACCTAACCCTCATCAGTGGGCACGCCGACTAAGGTTCAGTTATATTTAGTCATGATTTTAGGTGACGTGGAGGTCAAGGTTAGAATCCTGACCAGGTATATCGAGATGATGTGGTCTTTGTTCCTAAATGGTTTACCACTTTTCCTCCAAACAAGTGCGAGTACATTTCCTCTAAAGTCTTTCTTATTCATACTTACGCCATCAGCGTGATTAAAACGGGTAGTTTGGATGGTTACCAAGCTGTGAATAAATACAAATATATTTAATTAAAGAAAATTCGTTAGTATTATCTTGAATAAAAGGCCAAATAATATTTATAAAAAGATATTCCCTACGCACATAATCAGTGATAGGTTCCAGTCGCCAAAGTCAGGATTTCAAACCCCTACAACAGCTACGGAGGTCCAATAAATGGTCTTCAGATGATCGGTCATGTCATACTCATATGTACCGTTCGAATTAACAATTATTGGTTAATATAAGATTTAAAACTTTGTTTATAATTACAAAATTGATAAGTCAAAGTAGTGATAGTTTGAATTAAGGTAATTAAGGTAATTTGAAACCTAATATTGGAATAAAGATGTTTTATAAATAAATATAAGTGTTATACATACAAAAACTAAGTATATAACATACAATTATACGAGTAATAACTAATACTATAATGGTGCTGGTAAAAGGTTATGAAAGTGAAGTTATGATAAAGTTATTTGGATATTTTCTTATTATTTAATTATATTGACTGTTAAAATTAATAAGTCAAGGACAAATAAATATATCTTATTGAATTCACAAGTAACCTTGTATAATCCAATGTGTCCATAAATTTCTAAACATAATAACAGATTTACTTTTCCAGACTTGATGTAAGCTTTACCACATTCAATTAGGTTGATTAATAATAATTATAATAAATCTGGAAATATAATTAAAAGTTAATTTAAGATTGCATGTTGTGTATATCATTCTAATAACTATTATGATAGCATATTTTTAATTTTACTTAATCTATGCCACTAGGAACCCAAAAGTTAATTGCCTTACTTGCAAACGTACGACATTTATCCCTATCTTGAACTAGCTCTATCCAGTCCCCCTCATCACACCCTATCCCTATCTTTAACTATCTCTATCCAATCCCCCTCACTACACCCTATCCCTATCTTTAACTAGCTCTATCCAATCCCCCTCACTACACCCTATCCCTATCTTGAACTAGCTCTATCCAGTCCCCCTCATCACACCCTATCCCTATCTTGAACTATCTCTATCCAGTCCCCCTCATCACACCCTATCCCTATCTTTAACTATCTCTATCCAATCCCCCTTATCACACCCTATCCCTATCCTTAACTAGCTCTATCCAGTCCCCCTCATCACACCCTATCCCTATCTTGAACTAGCTCTATCCAGTCCCCCTCACTACACCCTATCCCTATCTTTAACTATCTCTATCCAATCCCCCTCATTACACCCTATCCCTATCCTTAACTAGCTCTATCCAGTCCCCCTTATCACACCCTATCCCTATCCTTAACTAGCTCTATCCAGTCCCCCTTATCACACCCTATCCCTATCCTTAACTAGCTATATCCAGTCCCCCTCATCACACCCTATCCCTATCTTGAACTAGCTCTATCTAGTTCACGTCATTACACTCTGTATCTTTCAGGTCCATTCTAATGTTATCCTCCCATCTACGTCTATGTCTTCACAATGATCTTATCTCATTGAGTTTACCAGTCCATACCTTAAACAATGTAGCCCAGATTTGATAGAAATATTAACACTAAACAACTCTGATTATGCCGATATTCATGGAAAAATGGCACTTTAGCAAAGAAATTGAGCTCGGAACTTTTGGTTTAGAGCCATATCACTTACCACAGATCAACCCATTATCATCCATCCCTCGATCTTAAATTGAGGTTTTAAAATGCATCACCCACTTTATTTGTTCATAAAGTAATTATTTTTTAGGTAAGTTATTATATTCAAACAGAAAGGTCAAATTAATAGGTATCTGTTAAGGGCAAACTCAAATTAGAATTCAATTAGACTATTAGTGTGTCATTTGTTCAATGTTCATCAAAATATATTACACATAAACATATATTCTGAAGTCATTATCTTTAACAAAGAAAGACGTCCTTTGAAATGACGAGTTATTATGGTAATGTAAACAGCTCTTTTTGTCATTAGACCTACTAGATGGGTTTTCTTCTACGCCCATGTCTGTCATTCATAAGATTAACATGTGACCTAGAAAAAAAAAGTCAGACTAATTTGATAACATTTTAAAGTAATAGCTCAATCCAGAAGAGATCTGCGGGCGTCATCATTTCAATATATCAGTGCCATAAGGATGTAGTGACACAACGGTTATGGTAAAGACCAATCCCCTTTGGTGGCTATTGGTATTCTGCCAAGGTAGTGTAGTCACCAAACTATTACATATCATTATTTATGATAAATCAACCCATCTATGTCAACATTGTCTGCGTATATGTAGTTTTGAATATGTCAAAAGACTAAATTTGCTCTCGGAAGCGCAAACGAAACGACCACTGGGTATTAAAAATATTTTTTTTTTAATTTTATCAGAAAACCAAATAGGTGATTGCATGGGCTGACGCGTCAATCTCGTTTTGGACTATAGTACAGGTGATGGAGACATCGGGGTTCGATTCTTGGTTGACTGAAGTGAAAGTTTTTCATAAATGGTTTCCCAATCTGCCTTCTATAAAATGAGGGAACATTTTCTCTCAAACTCTACTTTCCTGATGCCTACTCCATTAACGTAATTATTATAAAGTGCATGTTGATTGAAAATTAATTATATTTAAATAACTTTATATCACAATCTATTTTGTGCTCTGAAAACTTTTTCCCAAAGGTTGTAATGTAAAGTTATGTATTATAAAATTATATAGGGTTCAAATACTATATTTCTCAAATCCAAATTTTCATTACCTATCTTAAATTTTCTTTCGAATCTTGAATCCAAACTCGAATTCTCTAATCCCTAAAATTGTATAATTTTAAAAATAAAATGTTTAAAATTTAATATAAAAATACTTGTTTAAGCCCTAGTTCCACTAACAAATAACATTTTGCACAAACAAGAGAAAACTTTTTATGGAAACTAGTTCTATCAATATAGCTTTATCTTTTGTGTGTGTGTGTGTGTGTAATTTTGTTACTTTCCCAACTACACAAGTCTATGTAGTTACTGTTATCCATGGCTTAAAATTATTCTTTCAAGTCAAAAGGTCTTTATAATGTTATTCTAGATACTTTTTGAGATTTCAACGAAAGTCTACTCTTTGAAATGCCATTGGATTCAAGAAATTTGAGGAATCTAAGATTTTGATGTCCCATCTCTATCTATAAATTGTTTTTAGTTCTTAATTAACATACACGTTCTGATGTATTCGTATATTACTTTCATGCTGATTTTATTTTAATCCCTTCCTAACTATCAAACATATACGCAGTGCTAAACATTCAACTACAGAATATGGATTTTTCCATTTGGACCTTAAAGAATTTGATTTTTTTTAAATAAATGTCTATTAAGAACTACGATTTTTAAATAACTTTTCCTTTAGCTAAGAATGTGATAACTAAGATGTTATAAATAACGTGAATTAAAAAAGAAAGTAATTAGAGATGGATAATTTTAGTTTGAAACCGATAGCTTTAAGAAGTATAAAACTACCTATTTTTTCCTTAATAAAGTTTTTCAGCGTTTCAACATTTTAAATTGTGGATTGTAATGAGCTTTCTTAAAAGTTAATACATTTTGGGTAAGTTGTAGTAAATATAATTCAAGATGCTTTCACTGATTAAAGGAAGCTTTTATTATTTTGTTACTACTACTATTATTACATTTAACATCATGGTTATTACTAGCTTAATCTAAGAGACAGGGATGAGTAAGATTGTTTTAAATTAAGGTGGGGTGAAAGGGGACGCGAGAAAAGGCCAGTGTTTTTTGCAGTTTTTATAAGAAAATACTTTTTTGGATAAAAAAAAGCTCCAGCACAAATATATAATTTAATTTCCCTCACATTATGACCTCAACAATGGTTGAATATCTGTCTTGAGCATACCGGCATTAGATGATAAACTTTTTAAATGAAAAGAAAAACTTGCCATTAAATTTCATGATACCCTTAACAGATTAAAGAAATGTTGAGGTCATCGTATGAAGAAAATTATATTCTATGTCCGTACTTGAGCAATATTTTATTTATTTCAGCCAAAAATGTTTTACAATAATAACTGCAAAAAAACACCAATCAAAGTCAATCCATGACCCTCTCATCAATGGCAATTTAGTTTAGTACGAATCTGATAATTTATACCGTGTGACCAACGATGTACGTAATATTGGAAACTCGATTATCAATTACGAATGTAGCCTCGTAATTAACAACTCATTTCCAACATTTAGTTTACATTTTACTATATTTTTTCTCACTTCTAGATTAATATTTCTATTAAGTCTACTCCATACCTCGGTAAACTGCTAGCTTATTTAAACAAATGAGCCCGAAAAATACATTTTAGCTCTGCTGGTCCAAGTTCGTCAATAGAAAAATTAAACTGGTATTGTCGGAAAGCCTTTTATTTTAAATACGTATTTATATGAATAATTTGGTATTTTTTTAAATTAGAAAATGCTTTCAGTCATATTAATGACACTTTAATTTAGAATTTTTTTTTTAAAAACTTCACATTAGAGTGACGCCTGATTAAAGATTAATTATTTTCTAAGTGTCGTTTCTAAGAGTCGGAAAAAGTGATGCCTTAAAATGTTATAGTGAAACTTTGACCTTGATTAAATGGATGACCCCACTATTTTTTTTAACGATCTTAAAAACCACTTTAGTGAACATTTCTTTGTATTGTATTGGCTATAGGCTGATTATGTATTAGGAATAAGTTTTCTCTTAATTTTTTATTTGTTATCTAGAAGATTTGTAAGCTAGCAAAACTTAACAAAAATAAAATATAGTTATAAAAGAAACCTAATTAGTAAAATATGACAAGTAAAAGTTTGCAAAAAAAATTAATAAATTTATTGAGAAAACTGCTTTTAAAATAGTAGTAATTTCTTCCCTTTTTAAATTTGATGGTTATGTTTCTCTTGTTAGCTTATTTTAAATTTGTTTTATATCACTCATATGCATGTAATAAAAACCTAATTGAGAAATTTAATAGCTGTTCGAATTTTTTAAATATCTTTAAAAGTAAGCTTTAAAATACTAAGTAATTTGTTTGTTTAACTTGTAAATACAAAATAGTGAAACCTTACTCTTGACTTAAAACTTTTATAGAACAAAACAAAATTATTTTTATTTTGTTTGGATTCATAATTTAATTCAGTTCTAAATTAATTTTTTTCTTTTACTAAAAAAAATTACTCTTTCCCTCTAGACTCATTTTTGTAATTTTTAGTTTTAAAATACACGACTTTTTAATCTGGTTATCTCCTCAAAGTGCCTCCTTTTAAAGTCAAAATGCAGATTTCTAAACAATGACAAGTCAAACAACAACATTCACATATGGTTGATATTTTCTAGACATTTTACAGCATTGACCTTTCAACGGCTGATTTGATTACTTACTTTAAAAAACTGTTCACTTTGTTTGGGTTTGACTTTTTAATTTCCTCAACTTGGATTATATTTCATAATTTGTTGGAACACTTCTAGTGACGAATCATACGAATAAACAAACACAAAATAAGCCTATACATATGAAAGTTTGGTTTAGATGTTATATAATATAATATGCATTTATCTATAATTTGAGCACTGAGTAACCACCTTTTTTTTTATTATTTTGCTATCACAATTTCTTACTACCAGACTCAACGTATTTGAACCACACTAATGGTTTGGAAATTATAATGGTAGAATTTAGATGAAGTGTAACAGAATGTGTGTGAATTGAGAGTAAGAAACCGTTTAGAAAAAATATTCAGTACACAAAGCCTAGGTTTGAACCTTGACCTGTATATTACCAAAAAACATATTATACAAGCCTGACATGGAGTCCACGGGTTTTTGTTTTTATTTGAGTCCTGCTAGTGCTGGTATTAAGAACTTCAGGATCACAAAAAGTAAAAACTATTATCTGTTATAAAATATGTTGATATCATGAATTTATTGATATTTATCAAAATATGGACAAACTTCTCAGATATTTTAAATTAACTTTCCTAATTAAAACTTATGTATATATTAAATAAGTCAGCATAGGTTATTTTCCGTCGGTAGTGACACTGCCTATTTATCTCAGGGTCCATTGTTAGATGTCCGACTACTCACCGCAAAAATGTGTTTTTTTAAAACATCACTCTGTCGTGAATTGATGCTATTGGAATATAGTTGTATTTATAATATAATTAATCCAAGCTGGATCGCTAATTGCTAATCCCCAACCACAGCAACACTTGTGTCCGTTAATTTGTTCAAAATTTATTGGAAGTAAAGACATACATAAGCATATTTTCACATCCATAGGCACCGAAACTAGGGGAGCATGGGTACATTACCCCCCCCACCACCTAATCTCTTGCTGGGGTTTACAAGAAGGAAAGGGCGATGTAATTCATAGGAAAAATTGTGCAACGGTTTAATTATGATTTTCGTGACTGTAACATTGAAAAAGGTTGATTAGACTCGTCCTTTATTTGCATATCTTAATATTTCTTAATGTACACATGAGTCCAATGCGTCCCTAATATATTGCTTTGCAGTTATGGGAGAAAGAAATATAAGTGTAGCCTATTTATAAACAAACCTTTAATTCAAAAAAGTTCCGATGTTTTGATCAATGGAATTGTTAATATACATTGAAACAATCAATTAAAGAAGAGCAATAAAGATCAGGTTGAAATATTGATGAATGTACTGCTATTATGTTCATGAAATTTGAATTTTATTACTTGATAAATATCACTTTTCTAATGCTAATTTTCTTTATCTTGTTTTTACTTTTCTTCAACACTTTTCTTAAACCCTTTTCTTCAACTTTATTGTATACATAGATATATAGTCCCCTACATGATTGTATAATATATATATATATATAAATATATATATATATATAAAATATATATATATATATATATATATATATTTAAATATATATATATATATATACAAACATCCACAACATAATATACACACAAAACCTATCAATTAGTTGTTTATTGGTAGTGGTAATAATCTATGTTCACGTAATTTTTTTTTACTCAACTTAATTCACCAAGGACATAACGTCAATTCCCCCCACCCCCTCACTCTTCAAAAAAAGTCTCGGCATCGTATCATGTATATTATATTAATATATTTTCTCCATCACAGAACAAAATTATCGTCATTCAAACAAAAGGTGAAATTACAAAACCCTTTGTGTTACACTTACTATGATATTTGTTAAGCTATATAGTTACATCTCTCGTTATTAAAAGGTATTTTAATTAATACATTTAGATAGCTTCTAAACTTACTTCTGATGAATCTTTTTTTTAACGTCTGTGCTCTTCTTGGTACTAAAACATTAAATCCGTCACAATCCCTTTTGTAATGGAATCTATTTCGACACTCACAAGGTACAATAAACAAAAAGTAATTAATTATGTTTCTCAAGTGTGTTTAGAGCACCTCGCTATTTAAATAGGCCATTGTAAAAGTTACTTTAACTGTTTGAGTAGAATATATAGTACCTCCAGGGTGTGCAAAATGCTGATTAACCTGGAAAATTGCAGAAGTCAGGGAAATCGCAAGTTAAGTTAATAGTCGGTAAAATATTTGAGAAATGTTCTCGGCCTTTAGTAAGGTCATCCAATCCCAAAAATAGATGATAAATTTCAGTTACATTTTTCTCACAATTATAAAAGTCATAAAATCGTCAATACATTATATAGAGATAATATATCTATTTTTCAAAAATGTTATATATATATATATATATATATATATAAGCAAATAAAAGTAGATATTTTTGCAAATAGATTGAGAAAACATTGATGATTAAACATCAAACTTAAACAAGTATGCAGTATTTTTTTGTCATGTCAAACATTCCCCAAATATACATTTTAAATAAAACCGTTTGAGCTATTTACAAAATATCTACTTATTTTCGAAAACCACTCATTAGTAATCTACATTTTACAGATTTTTACCCAAAATACAAATATGTACAATGTTAATCGTATTTGGCAAGTAAAACACACCTTATATATCATTTTCAAACAAAATCGTTAGAGCCATTTTCAAAATATTTGAAATACAAAAAAAAATCACTTATCAGTAAACTACCCCTAATATGAGGGTTAGAGTCAAAATAAAAAATTCAAGATATTGCCCCATAATATCTAGCCTAAATATCAAGTTTGAACAAAATCCACTAAATTTTTTCAGACATGTGACCAAGGACAGACAGACAAAATTGTAAAATCTACTTTTTTGGGTTCATATACATAAAATGTAAAGATTCATCATAATCTCAAGGTCAAAAGTGCTAGCGATTATAATGTTTTATCTTTATATAAGAAAGTAAAAATAAATCTAAACTGCGAGACCAGTGTTTCTAAAACTCTCTCCAGTCGCTTACCCCTTTTGGGGTGATTATCTAACCTACGTGTCCCTTTTATCTCTTCGTAATAAAAAAAACTGAACAAATACTTGCTATTTTAAACGCTATTATAAACGGTATTTTAGCAAAATTATATTGTGGATACATAAATGGCCGTTCCTAATTTTATATTAACATTTTTGTGTTTTGCTAAACAAAGCCGCGACAGAAAGAAATTTTATATAAGTCCTTAAAATCTCGTCTAAATATGTTCTAATTTGTTTAGCAGACTCACCATCGTTTAAGAATGTTTATTAATTAATAAAACTCAGTGATTTATTGCGTACCCCCTGAAATTCTTTCCGTACCCCAAGGAGTATGTGTGCCACAGTTTGAGAAGCACTGTGCTAGAGGAACATATCCCAAGAGCAGCCATGTAGCATGTAATAACTAAGCACAGCTGTGTATTGACCAAGCTGTTCATTCTATGATCTAGAAGGGTTAGAGGTACTATAGTGATTGGAAGGAAGGTGGGAAAACCAATATCTAGGAGGGGAGGAACACCCTTTGGTCAACAAGCATGAAACAATTATTTTGGATCGAAGACAACTCTAGCTGTTTCATTTGTTTTATTCAATGACATCTACATAAAAAAAATAAGATGTATTCACACTTATCTTGATCATTTACTGGTCAACAATAATACAACTAATTACTTGTTTTTTAGCACCGTGTCTCACTACCCGTATGGGTTATACGCTTATGTACTAGCTACTATAGTGGTTTTAGGAATTAGTAAGTTTATATTTATAGGAAGTGAACCTACATTTGCATGGAGGGAGAGTGGAAAAATATTTTATAAAACACTCGTAGATCCGACCGAGATTCGAACCTCGATCTTCTTGTCATCGGCAGTATAGTCTACCGCGTTAGATCATGCAACCACCGAAGCGGTTCCTTTCTAGTTAAAGCAGGCCTTAGTAGGACCATTTAAGTTATTTCCTAAGGTTTTGACCTACCATTATTCTGATGATAATAATACATTTCGCATTATAAAACATAAATGTAAATCCGACAGCTCTTATGTTCTTAAACTCACATAAATGCAATCATGGTGGGGGAAAAAAAAACACAAAACTCTAACCAATTTAAAGTAAAATTTATTCCCGAAAGAAATCGTTTCGGATGGCAGTCGAGAATAAAATCCAAATATCGATAGGTACCTTAAACAATAAAGTAAAACCAAGAGCAACAGTTCAACCTCAAGGTCACGTGATCCAGCCGATCCCTTCACACAGTTTGCGACCTCCCAAGCATACGAATATGTATGTAAGGTCGTAACGCAGGAGGTGCGATAAGTTTTTTTTAACCCTGAAGAACGGTCCGTACCGTAGTCTTCTGAACGGTGCGAAGGGAGGTTAAGAGCCTGGTTGGAAAGGGGGATGAAGGGGGAGAGAAAGATGGAAGTCCGCGTTGAGCTGAATACAGGAATTGAGTCCCGACAACAACACAAGGATCCCTTGGGACGAGCCTGGACGTGCGGGGAATACCAGGTCCAACTGATCGAATATTATAGTCTCTCTTCCAATAACATCGACCTAACCGGAAAAGGTATCATCACTCACTATGACCCCATAGAGAGGCTGAAGCTCATTTGTAAAGTAGGTGCGCCTTGGGGTACACATAATCTCCCAAAGTTAATATTGGTGTAGCTACTTAAAATTCGCCTTTTTCTCCCTCATTCTATTAATTTAAATGTCATGGGTCACATCACATCACACCAATCATAAATCTACACGCAGGGCTGGTAGTAAGTCACTGAAGAATTGTTTGATCACTTTTTGGTCATTTGTATAGAGTTTAGATACTTGGGTGGATTTTTTTAATCTCTGAAATAAATCATGATTTTTCAAATTTGATTCATTTACTTAAAAATAGGGGTTGAGTAATTATTGCAATGGAAGTTTCTTATGTATTCCATCTTAAGAGAAGGAAGGTGGAATGGCAAGTAATCTAGCAGCTGTAAGATGTCTAGGAATATGTAAATATGTTGGGAAACCCCAACAAAGTGGCCTATGTAAAGGTCAATTTTCATAGGAAGAGCCTTTTGCAGACAACATGATTGGACACATAGATAAGTTAAAGTAGATCTAAGATTTAGAGTGTTAGATAAGGCCTTTATTATAAAAGTTGAACTGTAGTTGTAGTAAATTTGGTAACTGTCAGATATCGACCCTCAAATGGGAATCCATAGAAACCTATTTACAGATGGCATATGCCGAATATAAGTTTTTTATTTTAATAAACGCCACATAAAATTAAATTTTCGTCAAAACAGTACGGTCAATTTTAATTCAATTTTCTTTATGTGTTGATAAAGTTATAGCTAGTAAAAGCTATAAAGTTAGAATCAAGTTTGCAATTTAAGTACAACATCCTAAATTTTCCATTTTCTTCCATACAAACAGTAACAAATAATTCAGACATTGAGTAATAATAACCATACTTTCATTCGTAGTTTTAATTTATATTCTTTCTGGTAGCTCTCATTGACGAGGTTGCATACTTGATGAACTCGAAGCTATTTTGCGAAGCAGGCTGAATCTTAACTTGGTGAACTTAAGAGCACGTAATGTAAGAAATAGAAATGGACTAATTTAAATGAACCGCTAACCACTCTAGTTAATCTTCTGATACCACACCCCCTCTTTCATCAACGAGTATAAAAACTCATTCTACTCGCCTGGACAGTATCGACTTGCATTTTCAAATTACCTTTTTTCCTGTTTCCTATTCTACATATACATACTTCCACGGACTTTTTAATAAACATATTAGCAGGAAGATTTCAAAAATATTTTTTTGGGAATAAACCAAAGAGCCTAAATTGTAGAAGATTTAAAAAATGCGTTTACAAAAAAACTAATTCAAGATCCAAACGATAATTTTATGATAATTAAAAACTATTTTTTGAATTATTTAAGAATGTATGGATTTCGTTTCAATGTTTTATGTCTGTAAAACTTCCTTAATGAAACGTAATACATCCACATGGGGTTTCCTATATCTTGACTTGATGTGACGTCACAAGTATGCAACGCCCTCAACCGTTATATAATGCATTTCCAGCTTAGTGACAAATAGTTATATTGATTAACTCTCCTTAAACGCTTATGTGGCATATTTGATCAGATTAACAGTGTGTATATGATGATCCAAACCATAATCTTATAATAGACCATAAATACGTATTCATCAAGGTCGCAACCAAGCCCATAAATAGCCTAATAATAAAATTTTATTGTAGAGTCTACGGCATAAACACATTCTGCTATATCTGGAAATACGTTTATCTTTTGGATGAATCAAAACGAGATTAGTAGTAAAATATTTTAAAACCATTTTGATTTATGGTATAGTGTCAAAGGTTGTACTATCTTTCAAGAAGTTCTTTATATTTTTTAATATATAAAGTTTAGTTTGTAAGCTTTATTTGTCCGGTGATTTCATGTATTATTAATAAAATTGACTTTCTCTATATAAATTAAACAAATGCACATGCTATATAATTTTATATATTTGATAAAATACACAGAGAACTGCTACCATCATCCATTAGTAGTTTATGTTTAGAAACACAATTTTAAGACCCGCCCACAATATTAATTATCGAGTCTACATTCTTCAGTCAAGTCAAAACTCACATTGTATGCACTTAGTATTTTTTCTTAAAAACATATATATGTGGTGAAACCTTAAATATATCTAATTTAATTTCTCAAACAGTTGTTAAATTTTCTAAAATTGGTTTTGTGGTACATTTGTTTTGAAAAATTATATTGTTAAAATTAACAAGTATTTATTTTTAGTGAAGATGGCTATAATCCTGAAATTTAGTTTTCATTACTAAATCATCTAAAAAAACTACAAATATATAGAAGCCATTTTATTTACAAAGGTCATATGTATATATATATGGTTTTAAAAAAATCCTTAATAAATGCTTATATCATATATAGGAAATAAAACATGATTTGAAATTTTAAGTTGTTTTGAAGGTTTATTGTAAAGAACACACGTCAATATTAATGACATTAATGTATTTATTCGACAGGGTGAATACATTATCTAAATTTTAAATGATTCAAATCAAATAATAATATACATAAGTTATTTATTTTCTAGCTTTAGTTGCTAGAAAACTAAATGTAATTTCAACTTGATAAATTGCATTGTTGCAAATATTATGCAAAACAAAAATGAAATTAATAAAAATAATGTAAAATTATTACTTTTGCTAGATTTATTCTATAAATTTTACAAATCATAAGCTAGCCTTTTTTTTAAAAAGAACATATTTCAACTTTGTTTTAAATATTAAGATTACACACGCTATAGAACAAACAATGAGCTGTAAAAAAATTAAGAACAAAAACAAAATGATTTAGAGGAATGTAAAAAGACTAAAATATTATCCAGCTTTGTAAGGAAATGTTAGAAGGAAACATGAAAAAAAAAGAAATAATAATAATATAGAAACCCGAGATGTGAAGTACCTTGAAGAAGAGGATGAAAGAGAAGTAGAAGCAGGTGTGATAATGAGAAATGTGTTTCAGAACATTATAATCCTCTTCGTTAATTAGCGTTCTACACACAGGAGTTTGGAAACAAAGATAAGATGTGTCTGTATAAATGCTAACAATCTTTTTAAAAGATACAGGCATATAACCCAAAATGGTATTAAGTCGCGGTTCTAAAAGAAAATCTAACTTTAAAATTTTTGGAAACGTCGTTTTAAGATTGGGTTGTTTTATGAATGAATATTATGCATGTAATAACTAAGAACCATTACTTTATTCGGTTTTGGTTCGAACACAAATCTACTTAGTATTAGGGTATGACCGGTGGCGTGACCAGAAAATAATGGAAAGGGGGGCAAGTGGGGTATTCCCCCCACCCATCACCACAAATAATTTTAATAAAAACTAAACACCCTCAACCGATGGGCATGCGGCCTTAATGTCAAGTTTAGTTAGCTTTGTTTGCTGGTGACTGGAGGTAGAAGCTCGATTCCCGGTTGGATGTACATTTACAACGAGATTTTTATCTAAAGGTTTTTTTACCACTCTCCTTCTCCACGAATTCTGGTAAATACACTCTAAATTTTACCTTCCTTATTTATATCTCATGAATATATTTAAATGCATTTAGCTGTATAACTATAATTTAAAGCACTGAAGATACAGATAAAATTAACAGCCTTATAAATGTGGCATTAATTATGATACTTGTAAAATGCATTTATTGCTCCTTTCGTTTTTAATTAAAAACATATTTTATTTTAAAAACAAAACATAGTCCTAATATCCTCGAGTTTGTCGTGGTGGTAGTAGTCCCAGAGATTTAAAACTTAAATATGTTATTTTTGTGTTCATGAAACCAAAATAAGTTTTCTGTTTGGTTGTTGTGGTTTTGTGTGTCGTTATTCCTTGTACTGCGTTTTACCTTCAGGGATATCCACATATATACTCTATTTAGGTGGGAGAGTTAGATTTAACTATAAATGTTCCAACATTTGCATTGAGAGAGAGGGTGATAAATTAATAGAGAAAAATCTCACCTCAATATACCAGTCCTAAACTAATAGTATAGTCCTCTTCCCCATTCGCCCATCGGGAAAACCCAACTAGACAATAATGAAACATATATATAAATATAATTTTTTAACTTCATGTAGTTGTAAAGTGAAACACTACACATGGCTACTTCGTTAATAATGTTGACTTACTATGAATTATATTGCTAACTATTTATCAATTATTGATTGAGCTCTAACAAAATTCGATAAAAAAAAAAAGGTTGCTCACACACCATACATACACACACACACACACACACACACACACACACACACAGAAAGATATAATTCTTGAAAAGGACAATGAATGAGGATTTTTTTACTACTTTTGATTTTTTTTTCCTCAAGAATCCTACCGCATTGTCAGAATGACAAATTACCACTATTTCTGAAATTGCAACTCACAAGATAAATCATTATTTAAGGGAGAGAGATATTTACTGTCTATATATCACACACGAGTGGGGAAATCAATCTATTGTTAACAGGGAGAATTAGTAACATAATAAAAACTAATCCCTAATTCAATCTTAATATCTCAAAAATGTGGTTTATCGGGACTATAGAATAATAAAAATATTTTTAAATTTTTTCTGATATATTAATAAAAAGGGTTCATTAAACTTTTTTCACATCAACAATTTAAATTATTAAAAAATCTTAAAAATGATAATAAATTGATAATGAGAAATATATACTATATATTATAAATTAAACCTTTTAATGAATTAACTGCGCTTTTACCCGCATCAGTGGTCACGTGGTCTGACGCCTCACTCTCGTATTACACCGTATTTCTGGTGGAGATCAAGGTTTGAACCCCGTTCGGGTGGCTACTGAGCGTGTTGTTTTTTTGCATAAATGATTTCCCACTTTCTATTAGGACTAATTCTGGTATTATTTCTATAAATTCAACCTTTCTCATCCCTAATACATTAGTATAACCAAATGTGGGTATCCCTCACGTGTAGTTTTACCCGATACAAAATAAAAATATGTCTAATCCAATCCAGTATCGATAAAACAGAGTTCATCAGATGGTTAGTGCATCTGCATGGAGTGGTTGGTTTCAGTCTAGGCCATGCCTACAGTCCAATTTTGACATAAAGGGCTTTTTCTTAGAGCTATACAGTTTTTTTAAGCATTACGCTTAGACCTACTACCCGTCAGGTTATATACATACGTACTAATTACGCTAATGAGCTAAGGATTAAAAAGGGAGAATTTAAAGGAAATGTAACCCTATGTGGGTGGACTTAAGAGTGGGAAAACCACTTAGTAAATACTACCCTCAGTACATCCAACCGGGATTCAAGCCCCAATCTCCCTGTCATCGGCATTCTGGTCTATTGCGAGAGTGATGGCATAGACCATACGACCATTGAAGAAGGTAGATAGAAAGGTCACTAGCTCTACTTTACCTTATTCATACGTCAAGTCATTTTATCTGCAGCTGTCTCTTTTGATGGATATTAGCTAGAGGCCACAAAAAATACAGTAAAATTTTATCATAATTAACCTCAAAATAGTGTTTTTGTATTTTCTAAATAGCTCTTTCCATAAAAAGTGAACTGTACTATTCACGTAGCATTCCCTTCCCCCTTCCCTTCTCGCCATCAGTAGATGAAGGCAAGGCCCACCTTCCAAAAAAGAAAAAAAGAAAAGACTAATCACCTCTCGCACCTAACTAGCTCCAATCCACCTTCTCAGTCGACCTTGCACTATCACAGATAACATACTTTGATAAATTGGGTACCACGAGCTGAAAGGTCAATGTATCGCCGTCTAGCCTAGTAACAGGGGCAACATCATTGATTGATAGCCAAGTGCGGCCTCTCTATGGAGTCGGTTGCCATGGCAACCGGGAGGTTGAGAGGGACACGCCCATTCCTAGAGGCTTCTAGGGGGGAGGGGGGGAGATAAGGGGTTTCCCATACACCACGCCTACTTTCCAAAGATTTTTTATTGTTATTTTATTTTAGATTGGAAGGAGATGGGTTATATATGCATTGTTCATGAGAGAGGTTTGGATCGAATACCTCTTGGATCAAATTATTTCAAGAGAGAAAAGAGATTAACTGTCTTTAAAATTATATTTGTTTTAAATATCCAACAAATAACTTCTAAATTTATTATATTTGAACGAGTATTTTAAATTTATAAGCTTGTAGATTATATACTATTCAGAAAACTATTGTTAAGAAAAATTAATTATTTAAAAAAATGTTCTAGGACAAAGATTCGACCACAAGCCTTTGACTTAAGACGTCGCTTTTATATACCCCAGTTGTCAAAGCTGTTGTACACTAGCACTTATTTGTGTTTTTAATATCTTTCCGGGTACATTTTTCAAATATATATTTATAAACTGGTTGGAAAATAAAAAATAAAATATCAGTTACCATAACCATAACTTTTAAGGCTGACCTAAAGCCAATAGATTTTTATTTATTGGTTATCACATCTTTGTCAACGTCTCTGAAGTAAATATTTAATTTTAATTCTTTATGACAATAAATGTAGCTATTCTATTCAATTAATTGGTTGGTGGATTTTATTTTTGAATGATTATCTAATTGTTTCAAAGAACACAGAGCTTCAGATTTATTTTCTGTTTAAATTTGTAATATTTTTAATAACTTAGATTAAACTGATCATTCGAATGGCAAAAAAAAAAAACTAACAGAATATAAAGAGTGAAAAAAATAAATGGTAAAAATAAGAGAAAGAAAAAAGAAAAAAATTAATGAGAAAGAAGAGAACTCAGAGCGAGAGAGAGAGAAAAATTAAAGGGGATTTTAAAGCAAACAAAATATACTGATTGAATGGTCTGACAATGGAAGCCTGTTTTAGCAATCTACTAATCCACCAATCTCGATCAAATTACACATTGTTCTGGAATCAAAGGGGTTTTCGGAGGGGGGCGAAGTTCCTCTGAGCTGGAAAAATTGTAAAAGTGGGAGAGAGGAGGATAATTGAATGTAGATATATACATATTTTAAATTGGTGCGATGGTTGAGTGTTTGTTTAGAATATGGTTGAGTATTAGTTTTGAACACACATACACACAAATTGAAGAATAGTTTAACCCCCAAAATCAATAAAATCGTACTAATAAATTCCATGCAAGCGATCAAAGTATTTATATATTTAAATAAAGATGCTTGGACTAACGTAAAGGTAACTGGTGTTAATTCATGTCATTATTGAAAATTAAAATTTAGTATTCACATCTAGCCTTGTTTGATATATTTAAGTAGTAAGTGAAAGTACTATAGCTAAATTTGTTTTCAACTTTTTAAGACATTTATCAATATTAAGTCCCCTTTAAAAATATATTTGTCATTCACTATGATAATATTTTAAGTGTACATACTTGTGTGATAATTTCTTTAAAAAAAGAGTGTGACGAAATCTATTGAGAGTAAAGACTTGATGAACTAGAATTTGTTTTGGTGTAATATAAAAACTTTTTTGTAACCGGCTAAGCATTCCAACAAAACTATTTATAGTTGGAGTTCTTCAAATGTTCGTACAAGATTTATGCATAGAATTATCAAGAAAAGTATTATTACATTTTTTGATTATTTTATTTTATGATAAAAGACGTAAATAGCTGATTTTTATAGAAATGAAGTATCATTTACCCTTAAGAATTCAAATTTACAATTATATATATATATATATATATATATATATATATATACCTAACTAATCTATATTGGATTATTATTATTATGTAACAAATAGTAACTTAGTTTAATAAACATATTTTAGTGTATTTAAACAAAAATATTTTTTAGAAATGTGTATTTACAATCCGATTAGTATAATAGAGGATTATTTTGAAAGTTATAAGAGCTACTAAAAAATATTTTCATATTTCTATATATCAAGTCATGTGACCTGCAACCGTCACTTTTCAGATATCAATGAAAAATAAAACTAATAATGAAGTAATTTGACATCAATGTTAACAAAAAAAATACATGAATATAATTTATTAAAGTTTATTCCTTCCATGATTCTACTCATTATGTGTCAAAGTATTAGTAATGGTATTTTTAATTGATCATAATAATATAATTAAGATTGGTTTATTTGACCAATATGTTGCTATTGCTGTGTAGGTAGACCTATGGTAAATATATATTTTAGTATAATTTTGTTTCAAAAGCTATATTGATAAAAAGTAAATGTAATTTTCAAAATATTTTGATTAAAACTATAAATAGTTTTTTAAATAAACTATAAATTTGAAACTATGTTGATTTCATAACACATTTTGCAGCTAAATAAAGTTCATCCTTACAGATAAGATCAAGAGTTGGTTCATTAGTTGCTTTAATGTCCGTTATCCAAGTTTAGAAGCCAAACTTAAAAACTTTTAACGACTTAACTCTGCTATATATTTCCATTTTAACCGTATGGTGCACAAAGTAGATTAAATCTACACCGTAATGAATTTTGTTTAAAATTTCAAATAAGATATTGTGTACTTATATAATATGGTTTTACAGTATTTAACTCAAATGAGGTTTTAAGACCCCGGGAAAGTTTTTGTGAACTCCGAACCATCATGTCACCTAGCATCATTTAGGTAAAAAAAAAGAGTCACCTGTATTTGAACCGTATTACCTCAAAATAAATGCTGTTCATTGAATGAGGTTTGATGCCTCGATAATAATGATCAGTGATAAGGAACCTGCGGCCTTTTCGCGTGTTTTGTAAATTGTATCTCTTCATCGTTTATAAATTCTCAAACGCAAATTGTATTCCTACAATATAATAAAATGAAGTGTTTTACTAACTGTTGAGATGTTTAGTTTGTAGAACTCCATTCTTTAGTGATTCTCTCTTAGAATATTAGATCCTTTTTACATGATGATGTATATTTTTTCAATTATACTTGTACAATATATATCTAGAGCAGTGGTTTTCAAACTGTGATTCGTGTACCCCCAGGGGTACGCGATTGACTTTTAGGGGGTACGCAAGGGAAAATGGGCAAAATGACAAAAGAGAACTAAGCGTGGCAGAGAATCAAAATTATTATGGCGGGGAGTTTTAAAGACGATCGAAGGAAATGTTCTCCTTTGATTATCTAGCATTTTTCATTTGACTTTTCATTTTATCTGTCACCAGGAGAAATTCTATCGTGGGGGTACATTAGATTCTTAGTCATGACCAAGGGGTACAATTTAAAAACAGTTTAAGAACCACTGATCTACAATTTAACTAGAAACTGGTAAAAACAAAATAAAAATTAGTCAAATATTTTATAATTTATGTATTTTTATTTAGAAAGGTTTTACTCGATGAATATATAGTAAATATATTTTTTTTAATTGATTCTAGCTGAATTAAAAGGAAAAAAAGTAGAAAAAGTTCGCTCCTTTATGAGTTCTTAAAAAGGCATTAACATATATTTAGGTAAAGTAAGTCTATAGTTTTTCCTAAATGTACTATAGATGAAGAATGCGGCCTTACGAGGAATCCATGAAGTGACATGCGATGGGCATTCCAATGTCAAAACGCCCATCTCTCCTGACCTAAATAATCAAACAAGGAGGCTCATGATCCTCATTTAGTAATCTATATCTTCCTCTACTATGGATATTAAAATATATCTACAAAAATTTTAATAGGGATAAAATTTGGTGTGGTAATCTATTAAAATAGTATTCAACGCTATCAAAAATCAAAGGATTTAAACCAAGTCCATTTATTTTTTAATTTCCCTTATTATTTTTCATAATTCCTTAAGGTTTTTTATCGTGGTGTAATAAGTTGTAAAACCTCAATAAATTGCTATTCATCACAAATATTATCACCGAAAATGTATCATAAAACATTTACTCACACATAATAAATGCCTAATTTTGTAAGTGATTCAATAAAACAGAAAAAATAAAAAAAAGTTAATACAAAACATATTGGATATGAAAATGAACACCTACATAAAGCTGAATCAGCACCCACGTAGTTTAAGATATCAACTCTATCTGTTCTGGCTTGCCGGTAGCGGGGACGTCTGAGTTTGAATCCTGGCAAGTGTGTTCTGAGGGTAGTTTTTAATAAATGGCTTTCCACTCTTCCTCCTCAAGAATGTGGGTACATTTCTTATTATTTTAATTTCCTCATATCTGCCTTGTTAGTGTTAATACGGGAGTAGCTTGGAAAGTATGTAAGTTGCAGTGCACAGTGAAGAATAAATATATTATAAAATAAAATAAGTTCAAAATATTTAGACAGGATTATTATTGATTTAAAACAAACTTGAAACATATACGTCCAATTTATAGAATTTAAATGGGATGAAATCATTTGATAGAAAAAGATTATTGCCCAGATAATTGTTTAGACCTATTATGGCCCACTCTCTTCCATCATGATCGCCATAACTTCTTAACTTGACAATAATTGATCTCGATTACACGATTCGGTGTCCGGATGGTCCAAGATGCTACTATCACAGTTGCTTAAACTGCCGATGACGTGGAGATTGAGGTTCGAATCTCGGTTGGGTGTACTGAGGGTGGGTTGCCCAAAATTGTTTTCCACTCTCCCTTCTCGCAAATGCGGATACACTTCCTCTAAATATAACCTAATCCCTAAAACCATTTGAATAATTAATACATAAACGTATAACCCAAAATGTAAGACGTGATGCTAAAAAAATATAAATAGATCTCGGTTGAATATTGAACACATCAGGAAAGTTCCTGAATCTGTTTTATATTTTATTTGACCTCACAACTTTAGGCCCAGAAATATTCCAAGTTTGAAAAGCTAACCTTTTTTTTAGTGATTTTTAATAACAAAAATTCAAAATAAATAGCCGAATTATTATTGACAAAGTCATCATACAAGAGGTTACAACAGTCAAAAATGTTTTCAAACATAAAATAAAAGTTTCCTGAGTGTTTTTTAAAATGTTGCTTAGGATTTTGACCAAATTAGTTGCAAAACATAAGCTTACATTAAACTGCATTATGACATTATTAATTTCTTATTATTTTGTTCTTGGGGCTTAATTTAACCGGTGTTAAGACTCCAGAAATAGAAATATTGATTTCATTCTATTTCTATCATTCTCGGTCGCCATTAATCTATTATTTTGCTCCCGGAGCCCATATTTACTAAGTCAAGGGTGTAAAAAAGTATATATACTGAACAAGTACCACATTAATTGATTTAAACTATTATTGATAAAATTTGCCACGTGTAAAATAAGCATATTTCTTTCAGAAATCATCATTAAATATTATTTTTATCGTTTCAGTTGAAACTAGCAAAAAAAAAATTCTTCGCGTCTTAAAATTAAAATTTATTATAAGTTGTTGAATTACACCTAAACAATTTTTTAGGGCGGGCGGGCCAATATTTTATTTGTTCTAACTCAATGAACTACTTATTTGTTTCTAAGTTATTTTATCGAATAGGCTTGAATTCAAGTAAATAAAAAGTTAAATTGGTTTACATTTTAACCATTCATTTACATACTTGTATTTTTTTTCCAATTATGATAATGAGCACTTTAGGGTTTGATTTCACACACTATCAATCCATTCTTCTTGAATAGTAAAATGTCCTGGAACTAAACCTAGGACCTCCGTATGTGGCAACGCCATACATCATGAATCTCACTAAGGGGCCCTCAGGACATGTATATTGACATCCCCTTTCACGTGATGCATGACAAATACGTGTGATGTGATGCGACATATGACGGTGCCACGCCCATGGATGGAGGGTGGCTGGCATCATGAGGGTGTCACACATAAAATCCGACACGTACTCACACCCTAACTTCAAGGGGTGTGGGGACGGTACGCCTTCAAGTGGAAGATTGGAAGCTACATATTTGCACTAATTCAGATTTAACTCTTTTTTTCTTTTTTTTTCATTTTTAGTTTCTCTCTATTCCTCGGATTGTATTAATATAAAATTATATTTGTTCCGTTTGGAGAAATGATAGCTCATTTTCCAAAAGTCTAGTGGTAATATTTACTGGATACGGATTCAGAAGTCCTGGCTTCGATCCCCGGCGCTTCCAGATTTTTCTATGAAGCAGTGGTCTTGTACGGGGTCCGACACAGGACAACTGAGGACAATTAATGAGGAGCTACTTCAATAAATAAGTGGCAGCTCTGGTCTAGGAAACTGAGCTATCATTGGTACCACAACCTCCGCTGACTCGGGAGTTGGTTAATGACGTAGTGTGTACAATGACAGTCTTATATGAAAGCAAATAACATCTAGAAAAACTAACGCTTCTAAAATCAATTTTACGTGAATAGCGAAGCTTGGGCGATCGAAATTATCCATAGGCCCCTCTGTGAATTTGGTATTAGTGATAGTTCATAGTAGCTGAGTATTTACATGCGTCCATCACAGACTATGCCTTAAAATGACCCTGAACACGGAACTAACCCTGGATACTTTCGAAACACATATTGAAGTTTAGTAAGGAGAGATAATATTAATTTGTGAATCAATCACTGTACTATGACTTTATAAAATTATAAAAGGTATTATCTAAAGTTGTATTAAACCTTAGATAAGTTTAAGAAGTGCATAAAATATCATTAAATAATTCATACTCTTATATAAAAGTCCTAGTTTTAATAAAAACATTTACAAAGGCTCTTAATATATTTTGACTCATTTATATCCATTTCAATTAAATTACTAAGTGAACACACATCATTATCGGTTTGAGTACGTTCAAATTTCAGGTGAATAATATATTTAGCTATAAAATTCTGTTTATAATTATTTTCTTACTATATTTGAGCCTAATACTTTTAAATATAATGTCCTAATTTTAATGTTTTTTGTTACAAAAGCTCTTATGATATGCTTTTACTGTCATTCTTTGTGATAGGAATTATTTAATGATATTTTATATACTTACTAAACTTGTTTAAAGTTTAATACAATTATAGCTAACACCTTTTATAATTTTAAAACTTCATAGTACAGTGATTGGTTCACAAATGAATCCTGTATAACTCGGCGATAGAGCATTGAAACGCTAAGCCATGGGTCTCGAGTTCGATTCCCCTGTCCAGGTATGATTAATAAAATTTACGATTATCACACATTAAAGTGAAAATCTTATGTCATTGATTTCAAGTTTATTTTTAATTGTATAACCAACTTAACATGCGGATAGTGGTTAAATTGGATGTGCAATAAAATACAACCTACATATCAAATGAGTTATACCTGATTTATTTTTATATATATAAACCTTCATGATACCACGTGGTTCGACAGATAGAAAGCCTCTCTAGTGTCTCTTGTCAATGCCAGTTTTCCCTTACATTGAGGCTCTGGTTACTCCCTGCTTGACAAATGAAACATGAGATAATGACACGTCATGTCGTGACAGATGACATACGGAGAAGAGTAGTCACGTTGTTTGGGGGAAGGGGGAAGGGGAAGCTTCCAACGAGATAGAAATAGTGGCTACCTTCTGTCACCGGTTATTTAAATTTTTCATTAAAGGATATTTTTTAAATTCCCATGAGTTTTATTTTAAAAGTGTTATTTATTTATATTTTTAAACTAATAAAATATATCCTAATTTTAGAAAAAAGTAATCTTAAAACGCACAAAGATATTTTTTTAGTAATTTTATAATTCTTACTACAACAGAAAGATTACTTTATTCTTTGTTCATATCATATCAACAGAGAATTTATTTATCTACGATATTGAATATTAATATATAATAGTGAGAGTAAGTTTGAATTTTAATGAAATGTTAGTAATGCAACAACTAATGAAATGTTGAAATATAGCTTAAAACTAAAATACATAGAACCTTCCATCTAATGTTTTGCTTTTTTATTAAGAGTAAAACAACGGTTTAGGTGCTATTTAAATACAGAATTTAGCTACTTTTTATTATAGTTTGTTAATTTGTATTCATCTATTTAAATTATTTAGTGACACCCCTCTGGTCTAGTGTTCAGAGTTCCCTGCTACAAATCCAGAGGTAGTGTGTAGTGTTCGATCCTGGGTGCGGGATATCATGATAGAAATATTGGTTTTAGATAAATATAGAATAGGCCTACTTTGAAAATAGAAATGAAGCCTCTACTTAAATGTTTGGTTTGTTTTAGTTTAAACTGAAAATGTTGAGCGAGAGAAAAGTGGGTTTTTATAGTGTCTATTAATTTGTTGCGACTTTTTTTGAACACATTCTCTCATTAAATAGAGTATTCAAAATGGTATCATGTCTATACCATTTAGAAATATAATTAAAGATATATAAGCCACAAAGTAAGACTAAACCATTCCAATTAAAAAGCAAGGTTCTACAGCAAATGTTTACAATATCACCATTCTCAATCTAGATTACTCGTCAAAAGCTATCAACTTTACATATATATTTAGCTTTCAGTGTTTAATTTGGATCAAAAACGTATATTTTCCCCCCTTCGTGTCACGACGAGGACTTTAAAACGACACCTTTCCCAGCTCTCTATTTGTTTGTTACACAAAACCACTCAAGTAAGAATCGAGTCATTATTTTTAGCCAAAGAGAATTTTTTTTTTCAGATATAAAACCATACACTAATCAGGGTTTTTATGGTGATGTAAGCAAAAAAATAAAAATTGAAAATTCGCTGAGAAAATTGGGTTTTTGTTGGTAGCTACTATTTTTGATGACATCCTGAAATTTTAATCTTAAAAAATGAGCGGTCGTTTGTCAAAATCAGTTCAATCATTTTCTCGTAATTTAAATTACTGGAAAAGGGCTTATCAAACTATACATAAGATATTGGAGTGATTTTATATTAATTCACCGAGAATCTTAAATTATACATTTTAAAAAATTTCCCAGCAAAGGGTCTATGGTTAGGCTACAGTCATAGTGATATATTAGCTAAACAAAAGCATGAAACCCATATTGGTGAGCATGTAGAATAGGGTGTCATAATCATCTAGACTGGTGTACCAGTGATAGGAAGGTCAGGGTTCATATCCCGACTGGGCGTTCCTAGGATGATTTTCCTGATCAGTTTCATCCTTCACGCAATTGCAAGTACATTTCATCTAACTTCTACCTTTCTCATCCCTCCCTCATTATTGTGATTTAATATACGAATAGCTCAAATAGTTTGTAAGGAAAAAGTATAAACATTTTATGTAACCCAAAGGACAAATAAGAATATATTAATTGTTCAGAAGATAAGATCTTATAAAATAATTTCATAGTCACTTCAGTAACAAAATAACAAAATGTAACTTGTTTAGGGAAGTTATATCAAATAGTCAAAGGCAATTTTCCATTTTTCAATCTTACGGGGCAACATAATATATTCTCCCCATTACTAGGCCAGATCATCAGGGTTTTTTTTTTCATATGATATTTTCATACCGGGTTTGGGAAAATTGTGACGTACCAGTAGTGTTAGCAAATTGCCAGTTAAATCGATTCTGATATTGAAAGCAAATTTGTGTATAGCCTTGAAATGGTAAGCTTCATATTTGACATTTTATGATATGATAAATTTTACGTTTATTGCCAATATTCCTCCAGATCTGCCGCAAGTTTACCTTCGTAACGCTATGCTTCACAGTAAATATTTTCCGTAAAATACAAAAAAAAAACTCTTACGCAATAAAAATTGTAACAAACATATTTTAGACTAGAAAAAATAGAGAATCTAAAAAATAGTATACAGCTTGGTTTATTTAATATATAAAATAATCATTTTACTTGAAAATCAAAATTTATAACAAATTTAATTAAGACCGTTGACCCAACTTCTGTCAATTTTGAAATTTCACCTCTCAACTGTACCCTTTATATTTTATAAATTTTACTTGGAAATTCAATAAGCCTATATAGAATATATAGACTATTACTTTTCTAATTTAAAATCTAAATTAAATATTGTTTCCTCTGAATATTTTTAAAATTATTACTTATTTATTTTACAGATTCTTGGTGTATATAATATAAGCGTTTGATTTTTAAAGATATTTATATCTGTTGAGGATGGTTGTTGAAAGGAAACGATTCCCGTTTTATACATAAAGATTAAAAATTCACTCCTTTAAATATTTTTCTCAAAATTAAAATTTTTGGTATATCCTTGGTGTAAAAGCTTTTATTTTATTTTTATAAATATGAAAAGTTGTTTTGTAGAACTTCTGGAATAATTATCGAAAGGAATGGCTTCAAGTCATATATAATTATAAAGATTGGTTTATATCAAACATAAACTTATTAAGTCCAAGGCCACTATAGTTAATTAAACACCTTAGTTTGTAAACTATTTAATTACTGACAAAGATAAAAATCAATTCTTATTGGAGCACTCCCACGTTTAATTTATATTTTTAAAGACAAAATAGATGAGCTAGCCACTTAGATTTTTTTTAAAACCTTTATAATATATAAAAGTTAGCATATAACAAGCTTTCTGTTAAATAGTTTTTATTTGATATGTGTAATAATATTTTGAAAAGTATTAAACTTAAAACTAGTCCTCCTTACAGCTATAATTTAATTGAGGATTTTTTTTTGTTTTATTGCAAATATATTTTCATCCCTAAAGTGATAATTGAGAAATGGCATGGTAAGATTTTGTCATATGTTTTTAACCTTTCAATAGCTATCTAATTTAGCATTACACTAGCAATAAAAAATTTCAATATAGCTTGTTTTTGGTAACAATGACATAAAAAAAATTAAGAACTAAAGTTGAAGGCTAAATATAAAACAATTTAAATACTAACGTCCCATTATATATTAATGTATTTTATTTCCACCATGTCCTACTACCCACCCGTGTTATACTTTTTTAGCATCGTGTCTTACCACCCATTCGAGTTATACGCGTACGTACTAATTTTACGAGGGGTGTGCTAGTTCAAATTGAATTTTAGTTGCTGCCTGAACTCGACTAGAAAATTTTTACAAAACTTGAAAGATTTGAGTACTCTGAATTTCCTTTTTCTCGAAAATTTCAAGTTTAATTGATTTTATTCAACTTTAATACATAATTTCATTGAAAATAGAATCCCTCAATATTTCCTTTTGTCTAATTAAAAACAATTGTTCAACAATGAGATTAAATTTATTTAAAAATTTGAGTTTGTGTGATAATTTTTTCGCAAAAAAAAAAGTAATACCAAAAAAAAGATCAAATTTGTACTTATTTAAGGTCTATGCATGGCTCCTCTATTAAATAAATTCAACTTGAAATATTGATTTCACTACTACACGGAAAAAATAGTTTTAATTCAAACGCCACTCGCACACACCTACTAAATACCCTAACGTGCTAGGGATGAGAAAGGTTTGATTTATAGTAAATATACCCACATTTTCATGTAGGGAGAGTGGAAAACCACTCTAAATACACTCAACTGTGTCTCGGGCCCGATATTTCCTTCACCGGCAAATCAGACAATGAGCATGACGCCCTGTCCGCCTGTCTACCGAACCAATATTTAAATCATTTTCTCAAACATTAATATAATTATATTTATTGATTAGTAAACAATCGAAAGATGAAGTTAATCATACTAATAACACTGATGTTGTTTGTTAGTTGGTCCCTTGTTGCTTTGTAAGGTTTCAACATGATCGCTGTGTTTGTCAAAGCATTAAAAGTTTACAACAAAATTAAATAGTGTCGTCTAAAAATAAACGATACAAATATTATTGTATATTTTGTTTTTTAAATATCATGAAATGCCATGTTAGCGATAACTAAACGAAATATATTCAGCTTGAAACCCATGTTTTCAAATAATCTCTACTTTTTGTTGCACCAAAGCATAGGTGTGGTATGAGGAAAGTGTTGTTATTTGCAACGTAATCAATTTTTATATGGTTGTTATTATCTTCTTTTTTCTCTCTCTCTCTTTTTGTGTCTTTGTTTCGTCCCAGAAAAGTGTAATCCAATTATTAAAGTGAGGGGGAATTACATCGTGATTATCGGACAAAGTGTTTCGTTTGCAACAGCGAGAATGAGGAACAACAATCGGGTCGTGGCAACAACAACAACAACAACAAAAGATTTTCCGACATTTTGGAATATTTTCCGTGGACCTTATAAACTTGTTTCCGTGTCAAAAATTTAATCTATAGAAGAATCCACTGAGAAAGGAATTTCTCCGCCTCGTCTACACCCTACTTCAAGAAGATCATTAAAATACGATGATTTAATGATATAACTAAATGTCGGCTACATTAACAGTTTGTAGAGTAGAGGAATTTTTTTAAAGCAGCACCAATCATTTTAAACATAAAGGCGTGAAAGTTAAAATATGTCAAATAAAAAGAGATCAACTTTAAAGCAACCCGCTTCGGTGGCTGCATGGTCTAAGGCGCTACTCTCTCAATAGAATAGACTGTTGATGACGGGTAGATCGTGGTTCGAGTCTCGGTCGGGTGTATTAGGGGTGGTTTTCCCCTAAGGGTTTTCCCATTCTCTCTCCCGCAAATTAGGGTACACTTCCTCTAAATTCAACATTCATCATCCTTACTCCATTAGCGTAACTAGTACATATGCGTATAACCCTAATGGGTAGTAAGACGTGGTGCTAAGAAAAAAATCTTAAAGCACTTTACCGAGGATTGAACTCCATCCTTCTGGGTGTTTAAATATATAGCTTATACGGAATATCCTAATAGTTCTCTTTATATTCTCAACTGAGATGGTTTACTATGGTTTTGTTTTATTACTATTAAGAGCTATTGTTAGTTTTAAAACAAATCCTAAAATTAGGCGTGGATTTGTGATTACATCGGGCCTTTTGTCATTTTTAATGCAATTTTCTCGAAACAAAGCGAGATTTCATTTACGGTACATAAGCTAGTTATACTCAAATAGATTTAGTTGAACTTGTATGTAAATTATATGCAAATTTTTCATTGAAGTTTTTGTTGGTTTTTTTGTTGTTTTTTTTTGTGGAAAAGTGAATGTTTATTAACAAATATGTGAAGCAATCAAGTCACATTGTTAGGCCTACAGGCCACTCAAAATGTAAATATCTCAGTATGAGCTTTGAATTTGAAAGTTTGGATGAGATTAAGGTTTTGTGTTTAGATGATTCTTTACCTTACCTTCTTCAGTGGCCGCATGGTTTAAGGCGCTATTCTCGCATGATACTGGACTGCTGAAGACTGGGAGATCGGGGTTAGATCATGGTCAGGTGCATTAATAGTTATCCACTTGCCATTAATGCAAATAAGTGTGCACTTCCTCTAAATTAACCCTTTATGATCCCTGGTACATCGGTGTAATTAATACATGGGTGTATTTTTTTTAGCACCTCTTTTTAATACCCGTTCGGTTTATACGCTTATGCACCAAATACGCCAATGGTTTTAAAGATTAGAAAGGTTATAATTAGTGGAAGTGTACCCGAATTGGCGTGTAGGTAAAGTGGAAAATTATTTTGGGAAAACCACCCTCGGTACACCCGACCGAGATCAGAACCTCGATCTTCCCATAATCGGCAGTCTAGTCTACTATGAGAGTAGCGCCTTATACCATGCGGCCACCGAAGTGGATCACAGGTGTTCGGGTAGCTTGATGCGGTACTTAAAAAAAAATATTTATTCTAGCAAAAAGTGTAAAATAAAACGTTATGTATAAATAATCATGATTAAAATATTAGATATTAATAATAAATATATATTCGGGATAATATTTTCATTGGCATTTTTGATTCATAACCAATTTTGAAAAACAAGTTTTATATAGAAAGGTTTGTGCTTGCTTAGCCTCCCCCAAATTTATAAACCAAAACCATATCATAAGAAAAATTAAGACTCTTTGATCAAAAATATGTCACCGTCTATGAAAACTTAAACTTCTAAAAAAAATTGTTGTACTTAAAAAAAAATTATGTCACCGCAAGTGTTAACTTAACTCTTTGAAAATAAAAATAAAATGTTAGTTCACGCGTGGACTTAATATTCTTTCAATAAACAACCCTGATAACCCAGAATTAAATCAAACTTTTACTAAAACAGTTCTCAGATTTTGTGTAGGCTTGAACTCTTTCAAAATACCAAAACATATATGTAGACTCATGTGTAAACTGATATTATTTCAGTTTAACATCTTTGTCACCTCACGTGTAATGTGATACTATTACCATTAAACATCTTTGTCACCTCATGTGTAAGCTGAAGATATTTCAATAAAACATCTTTATCACTTCGGGTGTAAGCTGATGATATCTCAATAAAACATCTTTTTCACTTCGGGTGTAAACTGATGAAATTTCAATAAAACATTTTTGTTACCTCATGTGTAAACTTATAGGCCTACTATTTCAATTAAACATCTTTGTCACTTCATGTGTAAACTGATACTATTTCAATAAAACATCTTTGCCACATCATGCGTAGAGTGATATTATTTCAATTAAATCTATTTGTCACTGCTTGTGGAAAATTAATTTCAATTAAGGATTTCTTCGTTCTTGCATTGATTTCCCAGATAATAAGCGTGTAGCGAGCACGTGTTTAAATTCATGTGTTCCAAACAGACGACACACAGCGAGCATGTCTGGAGCTGTGGCCTACACCGCTCCAGCAGCTAAATTTACATCGTGGTGGGGAAACGTAAAAATAGTCACGGAGCAAATGTGGAGAGTTCATTAGGTAAAGAGTTGGTTAACAAAACAAAAACTCCCGGCTTCTATTCCCGTGACTGGGTGACTATTTCCAACATAATTTGATGTTAGGATATTATTTTGTTAGAGTGACTTATGTTTTTCCTAATGTTAAAATGTAAATCTCAATGATTTTGTGGTAAAGTGCTTGCCTCAGGACCAGATGTTCGTGAGTTCAAACCCAGCCAAGAACGATGGACTTTTATTTAGTGATAAAAATCCGTAGCACAACTTCCTTCGAAGGGGAAGTAAAGCCGCTGTCCCATGTCGATTATAACATGCAAAAGCACCCTGGTAGGCATACTAAAATAATTTTCTGCCATAATTGTTAGACCCTTTCACGCTTACTCATAGAAATTCAGTGAGGTAAGCAACAGGGAACCACCACGCTTTCCGAACTCCCTAATTACATGTGATCAATACCAGATGGTGTAGGCAGCACTAACCAGCCTAAAGGCTGAATGCATGCCCTACACCTGATGGATATACTGTTTTTTAAATTGCTTTAGGATCCGCGTGGTGGGTAGGCTGGAGAGCATAGTTGCCACATAGCGGGAGTTTGCCCGTTACTACTATGCAAGCATACTCAGCGACTGTCAGGAAATCTGGCAACGTGCATTGGTTGCTATGACAACTGCCCTTCAAGGATTGGTTGAGCATTTAATGAGCCTCCACTCCCCACTAAACCAACCTTAGGTCTGTTGACATATCAGGAAAAATAGAATAAAATCACTTGCATATCTTTAAGCTACTTCAATAAAGATAAACATAAATGAAGCAAACTCAATAAACTCTTTCAACGTTAGCATCCCATTAATATTTATCTACCAAATAATACTGTCCATTCGGGTTATCAGGCATTTAAATACACCAAAGAAATTAGTGATGAGAATGTTAGAATTCTGAGGTGGTTTGTCGAAGTTCTTTTTTCAACCACCGCGTCTTACTACCCGTTGGGATTACACGCCTATGTACTAATTACATAATGTGTTAGGGATTATGAAGGTTTAATTTAGATGAAGTAAACCCTCATTTGCGTGGATTTAGAGTGGAAAACCATTTAGGAAAACCACACTTAGTGCACCCGACCGGGAACGAACCCCGATCTCCCCGTCAGTGGTAGTCCAGTTTGACATAAGAGTAGCACGTTAGAACATGCGGCCAATGAAGTGGGTTTTTCACGAGTTTACTTGGGGGGAATAAGGGTAAACTATTTACAATAAAAAACACTCAGTATACCCAGGCTGGATTTGAACCCTAGCCTAACCGTCACTGGAATCTTCTAAACTATTTTAGCAAGATATCAAGTCCGCGTAACCACCAATGTGGATCAAAAAAAGTATATGGTTTGTTATATATAATAAAATAGGAACAAATTATTACGCATTGTGGTTTGGGATGGTGTTACCTAGAAATAAGATACTATCAAAAAACAAATAAAATAATTACATTCTTAGAAATACAGTAATATAGTTTTTTGAAGAAAATATTTAAATGTTAGTAATATTTTATTTAACAAAGACTGGGGTTCTATATTTCAACGTCACTTTATGTGCATTATAAGTTTAAAATAATAATTACAAATACATTTCGAAATAACAATAAATTGGAATGTAGCTCATCAGTTGAAATACGCTCTCAAAACGTCAATATATTTCAGCTACTATTTACGTTTATATTTTCTCAAACATAATATTAAGGAGCAACTATAATATATTTTAGCATAAATCCACCCAATTAAATACATAAATAAGATATTTATCACTGTACACCGTAATTAAAGAATAAATATACTAATGTTAACATTTTGTTTCGTATAAAAGAAAAAATATATATTTGGTTTTTATTATTTTCTTTTTGAATATATAATAATTTTTTCCCCTTAGCATTACAAAAAATTCAAACACTTGTTTACAGTATTTATAATAAGAAAACTATAATCATAAGACTAACATAATCTTTTTTCCTACGGGGCTTTCCTAACTTCTTGTAGAACTTTTTTTTTTGAAAAATGTTCAGATGTCGTTTACAGAACTAGGAAAGAATAACCCTGTGTATCTTCCCAAAGGGCAGCATCGCAGTATTGCATCTTGTGGGACTCAGAGTTTTTATTCTTTTTAAATCCACTTCTTTCTCTACCATCGAGATGAAAAATGTGCTCCGTCATGTTCTATATTACTTTTTGAAAAGGACCGTAAGAGACAGTATGCAGTAAAAAAAAATTGTAAAAAAATGAACGTTATTTATTTTAACCTCACCGTATGTATATGGAAGGAGGGGAATATTTATTAAAACATTATATATATATATACATACATACCGAGTGAGGCATTTAAGTTGAGACACCAAAATATCTCAAAAACGAAGAATTTTAGAAAAAATTGTTTCGAATAAAATGTTTTTGTTTTTGAGGGAGGAAAGAGTACACCACCACGAGTCATTTTTGATTTGGTGGACGTATTTAAGGTTATTTTATTATCAGCTTTAGTTTTTTAAATGAAAGCCTGTAATTTTTAACGGCATTTTATTCTACAAAAAAAAATCCCACTTTTTGACATAAGATTTTTTTAAGATATATTATATTTTAGCCAATTTTTTTATAATAATTTTAATTTGAGAGCTTTTATTGGATTATGTAATTCTTTATCAAGTTAAATAAAATAGCATTTAAAAAATTAATAAATGTTCAAAATGACCATTAACATCGATACCCTTTTAATGTAATCAATAGTTTTAGAATAAAGATTGTTATAAGGAATACAAATTAAACAATTTTCAAAAATTGATGTCAAATAAAAAAAATTAAAAAAATTGTTTATTTGTGTAGAATAAAATGGCGCTAAAAAGTATAGGTTTTAATTTAAAAACAAAACAATTTGACATCTAAATAACCTTGAAGATATCCACCAAATCAAAAATAACTAGTGATATTCTCTTTCACCTAAAAAAATACTTTTGCTCAAAACTTTTTTTTAATGCTTCATTTTCTGTATATTCTGGTGTCACAACTTAAATGCCCCAACTGGTATATATGTAAGTAAAAACACCAGTGTTTCTTTATTGCTTGATGTAATGTAATGCTGTAAACATTTAAATCCCTGCTGTAGCTATATTATATAAGGTGACCTGGTGGTCTAGGGGTAAGGTGTCGGACTTCTGTGCTGGAGGTCCGGGTTTCGATTCTCGGTCCCGGCACAGATTTATCTGATTGCGAAACCCTTCTTTCACCTCTGACAAGACGTGTATTAATCACAACTTGTGAATGTGTGGAATGCCAGGCCTCAACCGTGGTTCGGATTCCACGTTAAACTGTAGGTCCTCCATTTCATATCACAATCTCCTTACTTTACTTTACACATTAGCGTAAGTGCGTACAACCCGAACGTATAGTAAGACACGGTGCTAATAATAATAATAATAATAAATTATACAAACGAATACTACTCTACATCAATGATCTACATCATGATTATTTGTATTATAAAATTGTTTGGTGGCGTTGCGTCAAGAAAATTGTGCTCACTAGCTCAACTGCTGCTTAATAACGTTATTATTAATTCACCATTCATTAAAACAACAAATTCTTGAGATGGCACAGAAAAATGAATGCTCGATCTTAGAATGGTTTCATGGGATAGTATTTTAAAGAAATATTATAGCAATGAAATAAATTTTGTTCAATTTTAGAATAACTTTAATCGTTCAAACATACCGTACTTAGTGTGTATAATGTATATCAACGCTCAAACAAGGCTATGCATAATATTCCATTTAATATGACATTAAAATTCTTAAAAGTGGTTCAATAGATCATTTATATTAATTATCAACGACATCAAATCTGTCTGAAATAATTGTGTTATAAATAAATTAATCATTCTGTAATCAAGAGTACTTAGTGAAAGAATAAATATTAATTCATTTCTAAGGGTGTAATCTTGCATGCATGTATATAAAAGTATGTTGCCGGAAAGATTTTGTTGGACTTCCCGATAAGTTAGAATACTGACATTTTGAGCAATTTAAGGTTAGGTTAAGATAGATTAGATCATATTGTTGAAATGGTATATAGTGGGGTTCATTTCAAAGTATAATTAAAGATAAACAGTGATTATGAAAATAATATTTCGAGAAAATGACTTGCGTTCAAGGTAGAAATAAACAAAATGTCAATGACATCGGCTGTGCCTCAGCTTACTGGAAACGTCATCCATAACGTTTAAAATGACGCTTGATAGATTGCGTTGCTAGTCATGAGAATCAAAGTACCGCAACCATGTATCTTCAAATTAGCGTAACTCAAACTCATCTAAGTATTTTCATTTTTTTTGGGGGGGGGGGGGNGGGGTAGGAATACGATTGGGTTGAGGGAGGGGGAATAGACATTGATAACACTGTAACATAGCAATGTGTTATTTTACTGCTAATGATATTATTTATCAACTGTGCCAGTTGAAAACTAACATGATTTTATGTATATTAAAATAATTTTGTTTCCTTTTGTGACTGCCAGTTACGATCCTTTTAACCAGATTACTACTATAGTTCCTCTTAACCTGCAAACAGTTCCACTCCACCGTTGCAAGTAGTTATTGTCGTGCTTGCGTAGTTTCGCGACGTAGATAGACACGAGACCTAGCGCCGTGCTTGTAGAACTAATTGGAAGGGGGGTTGTTATTAGCAACGGTAATTAGCTCGACTGTTATTATTTCAAGTTACTCTTTAATACGCATGTTTACATTTTGTATCAGATGTGGTTAGGTAGCAATATGTATTTAAACTGTACGAATAGGTTTCTATGAAAAATAACATGAGGGTATTTGTTGCGTATTTGTTTTTGTTCATGAATCTGTTGGTTTATTTCTTTTATATATCTTTAACTTTGCAAGTATTTATTTTTAATGAAGAATTGTGTCGATGCGTTATATGTTTAACTAAAGAAATTAGAGATGACACGATTTCTGTTGTTTTTTTTATTCCGAATCTCAATCATTCCAATTCTTAAAATGCAACCTCGACTATTTTATTCTCGAGTCATCAAAATCTAAAAATTAAATCGTTTTCCATGCAGTTAACTTCATATTAAATATATGTTATTTATTTATATAGTGTAACGTAAAGTGGGATAAAGATTAAAAGAGACTATGAATATTGCCGTTTAATTTAAATGCCAGAACATTCATTTATTAAGAGTTGAGAGCTAAGAATCGAGATATCGAAAGTCATGATATTAAGATCGATTTTCAATTATTTATATCACCAATGAGAATTTTAATATTGAGTTTGACATCTTTAAAAGAAACTTCATTTTTAGACGATTTAAAGAAAACCAAATCATGTTCGTCTTCTTTTTTTCTTTTAAAGATAAATTCTTTCTTCATACATATAGAGGTGTAGGTGCTGTTTTACTTTGTATCAGAACTATTTCACTTCTCAACTAAATGAAACCGAGCGTTTTCAAACTTTATTTGATAAAAAAAAAGCACTAGAATCCCATGTTTCATTTGACCCTATCAGCTTACTGTACCGTTCAAAACAAACAGTATTTTCCTCCAGAAAGAAAACAGACAATGAAGATAGTGGGACTGTTCTGTCAACAAAGAAGGATCTCATCTCTTGAAAGGCACCCTCTTATCTCCCTTTGTCTTCTTAAACATCAAGGAATAAACTTCTAGACACCTTAGCTCAGTTGGTATCACTTTTCCGATAAGATTATGGTATGAAGAACCTTTTAGAAAATACAAAGAAAAATTGTAGCTGTAACAATTGACAAAATTTTACTATTTTATATATATATTGCTAATATGGATCAAAATTTAACAGTTGCGGATAAAATAAATTGACGTGTGAATACATGAGAATAGCTTTAGTAACTTTTTCTGTCATATTATGAAAATTGGACCGTAGATGTTTTATAAACAAAACACAATAGAAATAGATTACATTTCTTACGTTTTCTAACATGTCGATAAAAAAGTGTGGTTTAATATCTATAGGTTTACATATAATAGAACTCTTAAGTTATGTGTACACTCGATAACTCTCTGTCTTGTCTGTTTGTTGCCAGTAAACTAAAAATATACTCATCTGCTCGAGATGAGATTTCTTGAATTGTATTCATTTTTCAGGGAATAAGTTAAGCTATCTACCATCACGCTATCTCACCAGTGAGCAAAGCAGTCTAGAAAAAAACCTATTGTTAATTTAGTTACATTCGCTTCTTAAATTTGTAATAATTCACACACATGTTAATTTGTTTTATGTATACATTTTCTTAGTGAGTTTCCTTCTCAACAAAGTGTTTGGTATAGAAACAAACACGAAAAATAAAGATAGATATAATTTAACTAGAAAATGAATTGTGTGGGTTTTTTGCCATTATTATCGTCAGCTAAAGGTTCAAACATAGTTTTTTTTCAGTAATTTTATGCTGTGGCATGTGGATTAAGTTTATTTAGTTAGGTTTCTCTGTAGTAATATAATATCACTAATGGCGTGTCTGGGCTAATTCAAACTATGGCACAGTTTGCGGAGAAATTAAACCCTAGTGACCGTGGGAATTATTCCTTATTCGAGAAAATTCCGTCCCCTGATACCAGACTAGAATCGAGCCCGGGACCTCTAAGTCAATAGCCAAGAGGTCTGACCACTTTACCACGAGGTGGGTTGGTTTTTCGGTACTAAGTCAATAGCACAATTTTGATCGGTAAGGCACTTACTATATAGAGTGCTTCTTTCAATTAACTTTTTTTAGGTTGGGGGAGGGTTAAATCGCAACAATGGGCCAGTTTCATAGTCAGATTTAGTACGCCTCAAGTGCGGCGCTATACTAAATACAAGACGTCACCTACCTGAATTTGAATGGAATGGGCCAGTTTCATATGCGAAACTGGCCCATTCCATTTTGGTCTAGGTAGGTGTCGTCCTGTATTTAGTATCGACTCGCACTTTAGGCGTACTAAATCTGACTATGAAATTAGCCCAATGCCTCTATGTAAGAGAGCCACTGTTAGCGCGTTTGCATTTAGGTCTTAAATGTAGGTAAGCTTTCAGTCATTTTATAGATTCACATTAGAAGGTAGATAATGTTTCTTTAACAAATTAAAAAATACCCACAATTAGCCTTCCACCTACCATTTAATCTTATATTTACATAGATAAGGCTAGGTGTATAGTCATAAGTGACACTTAGCTAATAAACAATGCATAGCGTACAGTACACAATTAATAATTAAAATACAACTATTTATAATGAAATGCAGGGATTGTATTTTAACTATATAAATTGGCATAGCCTCTTTGATTTAATAACCAAGCTCTATAAAAATAACTTCACTTAAGTGTTCATTCGAAAAACAGCGTTAAATAAAATATATATATTTTGAAACATACGATCAACATAATTAAAGTGGTCCCTGTACTATAAAATCAAATTTAATTTTCATTTGGCTCTGATTTTATTTATATCCATGCATAATATATAATAACATTCTAAGGTATGTTTGTACACTCCGTCGAGATTGAAAGGTAGCAACTTGCTTGGCTAAACGTCCGCGCGGTATGCTACACCTCCACACATGACTGCAGAATAGTTTGCCTAGCTGCACCCGAGGCTTGATTTAAAGAAAGCCTTAAGT
>CABFWO010000076.1:0-12968 GCA_902155825.1 Timema genevievae
GTGACTGAGTGGTCAGGGAGGTCAACTACAAGATATAATACCCTGATCACATACACGTGGCTGAGTGGTCAGGGAGGTCAACTACAGGATATAATACTCTGGTTACATACACGTGGCTGAGTAGTTAAGGAGGCTAACTACAGGTCTAGAATGCCTTGCTTCCATACACTTATCAGTGAGGTCAGTAGGAAAAATATATTATATTCCTTATTAAAAAAATATGTGCTCAACGTAATCATTTAAAAAATAGAATATACCACCCACAGTCGATCTAGGATTTTCCTCTTTTGTTTTTGCTCGGAAGACATAGGCTCTAACCCACCGTTAAAATAACTATGGGCCTCCCATCCGGAGTGGCCAACAATCATATTCCAGACCGTAATAACAATATTTCAGGTCTCGACGTCCAGACTTACCTTCTCGGGATAGCATCTGAGTGGGAACCTATTTCTCATCAATATCCCTGAGAAATATAACCTTCGTGTGATGAAGTCGTCCATGGTAGAGCGAGATCTTCAGAACCAAAACACGCCAATAATTCACCGGCACATTATTTGCGGGACAGAATGTTATTTTTGTTTGTTTTTGTTTCTCATACCCCGAGTCTTGCACCGTGCACTTTTTGTTTAGAAAAATAGGCGTCCCTAGCAACGGTTGTCATGGAGAGGTTTGCCTATACTCCAATGTTTGTCTGAACGAACGTTTAGAAAATACAAACATATCGTTATTTTATAGGTACTGATAATATCCATCAAAAGCTACAGCTGCAGATCACATGACTTGACGTATGAATACGTGAGAGTACATCTAATAGCTTTTATATTTGTCAGATACTCTTCCTACGGTAATTGGACTATGGCTAGGCCAGTCTATTCGGTGGTCATGGGTTGATTTGAAAATTGGAATGTGGCCAACCAAGCAAGTCTATTCGGTGGTCATGGATTGCTATGAAAATAATTGTAATATGGTCAATCCAGTCTAATCGGTGGTCATAGAGTGCTATGAAAATTGACTGTGGCCAAGCCAGTATATTCGGTGGTTATTGAATGCTATGAAATTTGGACTGTGGCCAAGCCAGTCTATTCGGTGGTCATAGATTGCTATGAAAATTGGAATGTGCCCAAGCCAGTCGATTCGGTGGTCATAGATTAGTATAAAAATTGTACTGTGGCCAAGCCAGTTTATTCGGTGGTAATAAATTGTTATGAAAATAATTGTACTGTGGCCAAGTTAGTATATTCGGTGGTCATAGATTGGTATAAAAATGGTACTGTGGCCAAGACAGTTTATTCGGTGGTTATAGATTGCTATGAAAATAACTGTACTGTGGCCAAGCCAATCTATTCGGTGGTCATGGATTGCTATGGAAATTGGAATGTGGCCAAGCCATTCTATTCGGTGGTCATAGATTGGTATAAAAATTGTACTGTGGCCAAGCCAGTCTATTCGGTGGTCATAGATTGCTATGAAAATAACTGGACTGTGGCCAAGAATGTTTATTCGGTGGTCATAGATTTCTGTGAAAATGACTGGATTGTGGCCAAGCCAGTCTATTCGGTGGTCATGGATTGTTATGCAGATTTTTATCCAGGAAATAAGTTACCCATCATTATAATCGATGCATGCATTCTGAAAATACAACATGAGCGGGCCACGTATATACCCCCGGATGAAAAATATAAATTGGTTCGGGCAGGTATCGATCGTCGAGACTATTTTAAAATATAGTTACCGTTGTTTTAAAATTATGGTAAAACTTTTCCCCGCACTTAAACGGACCATGATACTTTCTCATCGTGCAATGTATTTTGAAGTATGGAGAAAGTATTGTGACCGTGGAAAAGAAAAAAAACATAGTTTTTTTAACATTGTCCAAGAACGTAGGCTTACTTTATGTGTTTTTTTACTTTCTGTCGACACCTCGGAAAGAAAGTATTTGGATCGTCAAAAAAATCGAATTAGAGATTTTGATAACTGTCGACGTTTCATGAACCCCTGAAACTAAAAAAGTTGTTTTCGAAATGCTGTCTCTCTGTATCACTCTTGGAGGGGGTTTTTGAACTAGACATCTAGCCCTAAAATTGAGAGTAGTTTATTGAAGGGCAAAAAGAGAAAAGATCGATTTTCTCAAAATTCAATCTAACGATGTTGAGTAAATTTTGTATCCAGACACTGTTTATAGTAATAAACAAGATAATAACTCTCATTTTCAGATGAAAATGACTTTGAAGGTACTTACACAGGGGAAATTTTCCAATTTTGATAATTTCTTCGTAACTATTTGAGATACAAAATAACCTATCATTGTAAGGTTGTAGTACTATTCAAGAAAAAAATCGTTCATTTGAAACATATTTTAATAAAACTAATAGTTTCTGAGCTATGAGCAAATATACATACTTTTTAATCTAGGTCTTTTAAAATGAATTTGGTTCTTATGTTCTTTGGTGGACAAAGATGTTTCTCTTTTCTCAATTTTTCTGTAAGTGTTCCTAGTTCCTAATTCCATAGATTTAGTAAGTAACAGTGTATATTATTTTATGTATTATCTTTGGTGTAGTGTTTCTACAACAAGGTATAGACCAATAGTTATTTATTTTCACAAATCTTACGAGTTTTTAGTAAATGTCAATTTTAAGATAAAAGCGAGAGAAATTATGTGCGGTGCACCACGACTTACGACCTGTCCGAGCTTATGATCCGCATTTGTTTAATCAAACTGATCTGGTTGAGACGAGTAAGGTAGGAGTTCTGAAGAAATGTTCCCGCATTAGCACGGAGGTGGAATGGGGAACCGTTAAGGAAGAATCACCCTCGGTACACCAAGATGGGGTTAAAACAACAAAGCCCCTGTCGCCCGACAAAACAGACACTGGACGAGCATGATGTTTGGTCCACGTGTTCACCGATGCGGGGAAGGGGAGCCTACTTTAAGTGTGTTACTAATTTATAAAAAATCTATTTTTTTATTATGCGTATTTAAGTTCTTTTGACCAGTTTTACTCATCGTTTTTAATATCACCGCGTTTTACTATTCGTTCCGGTTGTACGCATATGTTGACTACTAATTACGCTAACGATTTAGGATATTAGTAGGAGTGTCAAACTCATTTCTTCGATACCTCGATTCTTACTGGTATCGAAAGAATCGATAGTCGAGCTTAGTATTACGATTTACGATACTTCCGATTCCTAGCTCTCAATTAAAGTACTGACAACTAAAGAAACGGAAAAATCCAGAATGAATAGTAATCGATTATTTCTATACTAATTTATTTGCTGCTAATTTATATGTATTTTGGTTTAATTAATAACCCTATTAGGTGAAAAGACTTGTGTTTTTGGGTTTTTTCTGCTATGCTATGAAGTTGAATAAATGTGTTTATTTATGAGGTCAGTAAAATAACGTTCAAGAATAGAAAAATCGAAAAATCGATTGAACTTAAGAATCGGAATCGAGAAAAATATGTATTGTGACATATATAATAGATATTAGTAAGGTTAAATTTAGAAGAAATATACCCGAATTTGTGTGGCGGGAATGTGGAAAATCATTCTCAGCACGCACGACCGGGATTCAAACCCCGATCTCCCCATCACCGGCAGTCCAGTCTATTGCGAAAGTGACACCTAAGACAATTCGACCACCGGAAGCGGGTTAGAGCTGGTATTAATAAATGGTTCTATCATAGACAGCCCACAGCGAGTTTGAAGACGTGAACTTATTAAATATGTTGTTATATTATTAGTAAGTACAACACAAGTATTTTTTAACACTTAAAATAAGAATTAAAGATGGGGTGGGTAACTCAGAAACAAACATGCTGACATCAAGGGTGGGTCCAGGGGTTATTGATTGATGATTGTAATAAGTTACTTATTTTTATACACATTCTTAAATGAGGTTTATGGATTTCAGCCTAAAGCAATGGTCTAGTGGGTAGTAAGATTTTAAGTTATACTTAAGTGAGATCATAATGAGACATTAAAAGGTCGCCTGGATAATTGTAATTTAAAATTGTTGTGATGCACAATCTTGTTTAGTGTCTTCTTCTTATAACTTAATAAAAATTCTCACACATGCGCATAACTCAACTTTAGTTAAAGATGCGTGGTAGAGGGTTGGAAATATGACACGAAAATCACATGTTGAGATTAGTATGCGCAACGGGGACATATGTGTTAAAAGAGAGTAGCGGTGTGTATTAAGGTGGGAGTGTAGGGGACGCGAGAAAATATCAGTGTTTTTGCAGTTTTGACATGAATACGTCTTTAAATTTGCTACCATACGGGGGCAATCCAAAAAACCTAATGATAACAAAATCGGGGGATACAGTTTGGTGTTGTAGTTTCGAATATTTCCTCTACATTCAAAATTAAATTATACCACTGGATAGCTAAAGGATCAAAGAATTCATTACGATAAGCGATAACAGTGACGCATCGCGCGCGGTGGAGGGGGAAGCGCCGCCATTTTGAGGTTATTTTGCTGCGTATCGAAATTTGTAAATAGTATAACTTTTGACTCAGAGAAGCTACGATGTTCGTTTGAGTTTTAATCGTCAGCTGTTACATAAACGTATTCACGTACAACACGGCCGTGTCCATGACACAGCCACACCCCATTTTTTTATAGCAAAACATTTTTATCAAAATAAATCAAATATTACTCCAGTAAAAATATAGAGTTTAATTTTCTTCTCATGGTGATATCAACAGTTGTTGAATATCTGTCATGAGCACAGCGGCATTAGATGACAAACTTTTAAAATGAAGAGAAAAAGTTGTCATTACATTCAAGGACATCCTTTACAGATATTCAACAACTGTTGATATCACCGTGTGAAGAAAATTAAACTTTATATTTCTACTAAAACAATATTAATTGATTTATTTTGGCAAAAAAAAATTAGTATAAAGACTTCAAAAACACATTTTTCTCGCGTCCACTATACTCCCAGTTTGACTGGAAGAAAAATGTTATTTTTACTATTATAAATAAAAGTTGCGTATGTTTTAGTGAATATGTAAAAAAAAATCCAGAAATTAAATAAAATTCCCTCACTTGTCCATGACTTTTGACTAACCAAACAAATTCCCTTACATTTCTCTTTTTTCCAGGTATGCTGGACACCCTTTTAACTACATCTCCAACGATATTGATTAAATGTAACATATTTGTAGAGGGTAGGTCCTACAATAGCGCTGCAATATATGGATTAATATTTCAAATAAAAACAATATCGTGTCTGGAAACGGTTAATCTTTCATGGCAGGTATATTCTATGAGCGAATAAATTGATAGACCAACCAATAGCCTAGTCTTTGTGTTTGAAGAATCTAAACACATTCAAAAATGTATACATAGGGCCTACATAGAGTCCAATTTCCGTAAGAAGGGCCTTATTTAACAAAGATAAATTTATTACAGATCCTTTCGCTTAGTCACGTGATCTGAAGCTGTTACATTCAAATTATATTATCAAGACCCCTAAAATAATAGGGGCGTTCGAAGCTTCTAAGTGTCGAAGTCTAAATTTAATTTAAAATCCCATTTACTTTGACTTAGACACTTACAATAATCTTAGCATCTTCGAAACATTTCATAGGAAGAAGTAAACTTCGATACACTATTAAGAGATTTGAAATATCTCTCCAAATATGACATATTTCAACGTATAAATTATTTTTATAACATATTATACTAAACAGTATTTTAACACCAGTGATCGAATTGTCTAAGGCATAACACTCGTGTAATACTGGCCCGTTGATGACGAGGAAAGCGGGTTTCAAATCCCTGTCGAGACTATTGAGGATGGGTTTTCCTAAATGGTTTCCCACTCCCCTTCCAAGCAAATGGGAGTAGATTACCTCTAATGTACTTCCTTCATCATTCCTACTCCTTTAAAGTAATTATCATACATGCGAATAATCTGAACAGGCAGAAAAACACAGAGATAAAAAAAACACCGACTAGTGATTAAACGACATATACAGGATGTTTGGAAACTCAACGCCCAAACCGCATATATATTTTGTTTAAACCAAAGGGAAGACAAAATTCTTATACACTTATATTCGGCAAACTAAGCTAATAACATTAAATTGTGCTCAAAGTTTCGGAGTACGGTGCCGGGGGAGCAAAGCTGTGCAAGCATGCGTGTACAACAAGTTGCATAGGAACTGGGCGCGTGGCACTGCACACCTCGACATCTTGGAGCACGGCAGCAGAACAAAATCAATAGTAAACAACACATCAGTCTAGCTAGAAATGAAATTAAGTTCTGAGGGTCATCATTAACGGTCCTTCATCACAGCAAGTGCTCGAAATGACCACCCTGACTTCGCTGCAGAGTCTCATTCTACGTAGCAATGAATGACGTACCCGTTCGAAGATATCTGGAATAGCTAGCACATTTCTCGCTGCAATTGCGAGTCTTACTACCTAGTTGTCCTCACTAACAACTGGGGTCTCGTGCTATTACGACATGTAAATACTTGCCGTTACTACAAATGTGCGCCTAATTACTATGCAACTTGTTGAACACGCACACGCACACTTGCACAGCTTTGCTCTCCCGCCACTATACGCCAAAACTTTGAACACGATTTAATGGTATTAGCTTAGTTTGCCGAATATAAGTGTGTAGGGATTTTGTCTCCCTTTTGATTGAAACAAACTATATGTGCAGTTTGGGCGTTGAGTTTCCAAACACTCTATATAACACAAGCATAGATATATTTAGGTATGTCAGCATTTCTTTGGGTTTTACTTTCCCTCAACAACTTGGAGATAAAATACTGTGCTCGTTAAAAAAATCGAACTCGAGATTTTGATAAATGTCGACATTTCATTAGCCCCTGAAACAAAACAAAAAGTTGTTTTCGCAATGCCGTCTATCTGTCCATCTATCTATTTGTACCTCAGGCCAGAGCCAAAACTGTTTTACAGATTGTGCTAAAACTTGATATCTGGGGTTTTCATAAAGTCCCCTCGAAGGGTTTTTGAAATTAGATATTTAATCCTAAATTTAAGAGTAGTTTACTTAAAGGTAAAAAGAGAAAAAAACTATTTTCTCGAAATTTGCTTTAACGATTATGATTACTTTTATATTTAAACACTTTTTATCATAGTAAGCAATATGGTAAATATTATTTTAATATGGTACCTTAAATGGAGTAAATTTTCCAATTTCCTTCATTTTTCCACGACTATTTGAGACACGAAATAACTTGTCATGGTAAAGTCGTAGTACTATTAAAGATAAAAATCTTTTGTTTGAAATATATTTGTAAAAAAAATAACTTCTGGGCTATAAGAAAATAAATATACTATTTAATTCAGTGAAAATAAATTTTCTTTTTGGTGGACAAATATGTTTTTCTCTTTTCTCAATTTTTCTGTAAAAGTGTTCCAAGTTCCTAATGCCATAGAGTAAGTAACAGTGTATATTATTTCATTTATGAGCTTTAATGTAGTGTCTCTACAATAATCGTTAGACTTATTATTTCGTTTCACAAATCTTTCGAGTTTTTAATAAATGTCTATTTAATGATAAAAGCGGGAGAAAGTCTGCGCAGTGCACCGGGCCATTTATTTTATCTAAATCTTTCTCTTTACCTTGATGCACTTATTGGAAAATTTAAAAATTGTAGTAGTATTATGTGACAACAGTAAAAACCTTATCTTCAACTTCGACTTGGCTTCGCGTGTTTCAAGCTTCGCTTCAGCTTTGCATTTAGAAAGTGACCTAACACACACACACATGTAAAATAACACTAATATTAATAGTAAAATGTTGTAATTGCTGACCTCAAAAAAATTCGTGTTTTCTAAATGTTTCTTCCCACCAAAATCCAACTGATTATATTCTAGGCAAGTGCAAATAATGGAGAATTTCAACTTTGCTTATAATTTTTTTCTTATTTTTTTTTCTTAGTTTCGACAATTACGGGACTTCACTAATTAAAACATTTAAAGTTAAAATAAACATTTATGTTAAGTTTTTGTAAATCCATGCTATATATAAATTACAAACTAATTTTTACTTGACAAAAATCTTCACTGATTGAATTTCATTTTGGGATATTTACTATATTCATCAGTTTAGGCCAAACCATGTTACAATTTTTCCAAACAAATATTTAAAAAAATATTTTTAGTGTCTAAAGCCATATAAATATCCACAAGATAATATTTTTGCAATAGTAAACATTTAAAAAGGCATCAAAACTTCAATTCGGTTTAGCGAACATTTCGTATAGTTCGATTTGGCTTCGCTTCAAATAGAAAAAATTGACTTTGAACCTCCCGAATATATTCTATGCACTCTAATTAAAGTAAACGATTACGCTTGTATTTACTCACGGATATGGGAAAGTTAGTGTAGTGAGGTTAATTTATACCTGAGTTATGTTATAATGTAAAATGTTAGCAAGATTTTTAAATATTTTTTCTGATTTTGATTAATTTTTACTGTTATTTTCAAGTGTAAAAGTTGATCAATTATATTTAAACAAAAATGTAACTACCGTACTGATTCAAGTTTTATGAGCTGCAAGAACTAAGCTTCAATGTTAATAAATTTTGATTGAAACCGGTTAACATTCATTTTTACAAATATGAGCCAAGAGAGATATATAATACATGAATTATTAAATAGCGGTTGAATATTTATATGTTTTTACATTATTATTCACAGTATATTATATTACATTGATCTAGAACATGAATTAACTAAAATAAATTTAATAAGCCAAAAATACAACTTTTTAGAAGTAAATAAACTAATAAATTAAAAGAACTCAAGCATACGTGAAATATACAAGTACATCTGTAAATTTATGAACTAAAATTATTTTATTTAATGGTCTAATTTTGACAAATCATCGTTAAAATTTTAATTTCATATTTATTTTCAAAACATCCTAATAATATAAGCTTTCAACTATAAAACATGTAATCTTAAAAAAATTTGTAACGAAATAAAATCAAGCACAGTTTTCAATTCTATAAAAAATATCGACTTCAAATGAAGTTTAACTTAGATTTGTTTATCTTAATATACATTTAGCTCTAACTGCATGTTTCTACAAAGAGGTACTTACTTTATTAAGGTCATCGTCTGGATCGTCCATTTTTGCGGGGTGCGGTGAGGGTTTTTTTTAAACAAAAAACCTTTTCACAAATAAAGTTTTTAAACAAAAATTTGTCAAATTAAAGTCTAAATTTATTTGTAGGTAATCAGTAAAACATAACGAAGTTTTTTACACAAATAAAGTAATCAAACATTTATTAAAAAATTAGTACTCTCAAAGCTTCCGAAATTAGTATTGATTAATTAATGATGATTTAATTAAGTTTTCTATTTTTAATTACGTTTTCTGAGCTTTTATTGAGCTTTTTATTTTCATGTGGTGCTTTACAGTCGTAATATGTTTGATAACGGAAATGAGTTGGGGGGTTTTTTCCCGCCGGAACTTAAGATTCACAAACCAAGAGACGATGGATATCACACCCCTCTCCCCCCCCTTTCCAAGAAGGTGTTTCTATCCAATCCCAGTCAGGTTGAATAGTACGTATCAAAAAGGAGCTCGACTTAATAAACTTGACAAACTGTTTCCTTCGGTCACCGCTCAGAGACTTCTCCCTACATCACGACATTAGTCGAGTCTTTTCCCGTCTCATCATCTTCCACCCTATGTCCCCCATGAGGTCCCCCCCCTGCTCATACCTTTCCAAAATATACCCCTATTTACCTCCCCTCTAACCCCTCCTTCCACCTCCTCGGAAGTCTTTCTAATGATGAGACCAAAACAAGAAGATTTACAACACATGTGAATTAAATAGAGAGGCGAATAAACCGAGATGTGATACCCTAGAATATACTACAGCCCCACGACGGACAGGCGCTCGGACCAAGGCGTCAGTCTAGTCTTGTCGGGTTCGCCAACGGCGGAGAGTCGGGGTTCAAATTCCAACCAGGTGTACTGAGTATTCAAAATAATAGTTTCTCACTCTCCCTAAACACAAATTCTGGTACATTTCCATAAAATATTCTACCTCCCTCCCCCCTACCCCGTTAGTGTAAGCCTTCAGATAGCCCAGCCGCATCGCCAGGCAAACGGACTTAACTTTAAGCTCATTTACTCTGGTTTTTCCAGAAACAAGTAGGTCAGGGTTATAGTCCTGGCAAGGTGTACTGAACTGTTTTATACTAAATGCCCCCCCCCCTTTTTTCTCTTCATGCAAATCCAGAATACATTTCATCCAAATCCTACCTGCTCCATAAGTATTAATACTCTGAATTCCCGAGAGACTAGTCAAACGTTACTGCATGGCTTGGGCCCGTATGCAAGGAAACCGACCGAGCGGCCACCGCCGTTAGCAATGATAGTGCCAACATTTTTATATCACTTAGTTTTCTAGACCGGAGCTGCTACTTTTTAATTCAAGTAGCTCCTCATTTGTCCTCAATATGCCGAGTTTAAACCCGTTTCAGACCCACTGATACATAAAAAAAATTCTGGAAGCGGTGGGGATCGAACCCGGGATCTCTGTATCTGTAGCCAGGATAAAAACATGACACACTAATCTGGCGTGACGCACTTTATAAACACATTGATGCAGTATAATTGTCATAAAATTTGCCTTGTAAAATACAAACCTTTTTTTTTACGGCCAAAATTGATAAAATGTTACAATATTATTAGTATTGTTTTATATATATTTCTAATATATATATATATAAAAAGTGACAGCTATAGATCACATGAATTGACGTATGAATATCTGAAATTAGATTTAGTGACATTTATAGCTGTCAGATAAAACCATTCCTATGATAATTGAACCGTATAAAAGTGCGTGCTTACAAACCAACTGTTCCTGAAACCATAGCATTAAACGCGACCGACTTGTCATCAGAAGTTAGAAATTATTAGGGACCGGCTTCGGTGGCCGATTGACCCAAAGGAGTCCCTTTCGCAATACACTGGGGTTGCATATGGCGGGAATGTCGGGGTTGCATATGGCGGGAATGTCGGGGTTCAGAGACCAGTCAGGTGTACAGAGGGTGGTTGTACACTCTCATTTAACGTAAATAAGGGTACACTTCCCCTAATTCAACTTTTCTCATCCTTAACCCATCAGTGTAATTAGTATATAAGCGTATATCCCAATCTGGTTGTGAGACACTGTGATAAATATAATATATATTATACAACAGTGATAGGATGGGATCAATTACACCCTTTTAAACAACATCTGGCATCGAACAAGCATCCTCTAGATCATATGAAAGCCTTCCTACACATTCAGATGGCCGGGAAAGTTTTTTTGCCGCACATTCTGCGATCTTTTTTCCGATCTACTCCTCGGGTATCGAACTAGTTTCTCTCAGAGCTAGGCCTGTATCGCCCCTCCACTCTCAACCTAGCTCGTACGCATCGATACTTACAGAGAATCGGAGTCACGGAAGATGGAATGACTTATAAAGAAAGAAGTCGATTCCAGTAGAAATACCTTCAGGTTAGGACGGTAACTTATTTTATGAAAAAGTTAAATTTTGGGCCCGTAGTTTTTCCAACTTTTTTTTTACCTTTCCAAGCAATGAAATAAATCATGACTTTAATGAATCTATTTATATTTCCAAAGTTACAGTTTTTTTTAACGTACACTAGCTGCGACCCCTTTCTAGCTTAGGTATACTATTATGATAGCAGATAACTAACACATATTGCATATATAAACCATCACACGGCGTCAATTAACAATCATTTTTACTACGTGGAACGGCACCAGAATAGTCGACTATAATTCTTAAACGCCAGAAACCAAGTGGGTTTATAACGTTACTGGGCTAAGCTGTCCATTGATAGGAGAACAAACAGGGGAGGAGGAAAATATAAATGACAGTACCCATGTGTGTTGTAAATCTCCCCCCCCCCCCNATTAAATTACATCATTCGGTTAACAAAGATCCATTCTACGCTCCTTTACCAGTTACCCTAAGTTTATCTTTTAATAATCAACCAAAATATATGGATTTTTTTACTTTTAAGAGTTGATAATGTCAACTTTTAAACTACATTTACAAGACTATAATTATATGTATAGGGTCATAGAAAATAGGTCTGCGTGATTTCCATTAAACACCAAACTCTTGTTCTTTTAAAGGTTTTTGTCAATATTTAACCTAAGTGCACCATCTGTTTGTAAATATTTCAGCCACCTATACATACCCCTTAAGTAGGATTCACACTCATGTGACTGTGCGCCGACTGTGCGCCGACTGTGCTCCTACCATGCTCAGAACCATGACGACACGACAAGGCCGGATCACAGTGCTGTAAGTTTGAATCCATCTTTAAGGTCTCTACATATTTTCTGATTTTATAATACAAAATACTTTGGGATAAAATAAATCCAATATTGTTTCAGTAGATAATTTTTTGGTTTAATTCTCTTCGCATGGTTAAATCAACCGTTCTTGAACAAAGGTTGTAAGCATTGTGATATTTATATTAGTACTTGGCCGGCCGCTAGGTATAGTGGTCAGCATTCCTGGCTACTAATCTAGAGCTCCATGCTTCGAATCCCGGTGGTACCATATATATTTCTCCATAAGGGTAGTTTGTTCCTATGGTAAGCATGATCTGGATAATTAGGCTTAAGTTAGATTTAAAACTTCTACTGGCACCCCATAATCATAATCATCACCATCGAGCCAAAGTAACCGTGCCCCAACCTCAGAAGACAGTTAACCGGCCCCTTGGTATAGTAGTGAGTGTACCTGGCTACTAATCTAGGGGTCCTGGGTTCGATTCCCGGTTGGTACCTTGGGTATTTTTCCCTTAAGGGGAATGATCCCAACAGTTAACTTGGTTTGGTTAATTAGGCTTAAGTTAGGTTAAGACTCACTCCGGCTCCACACCTTCGACATGTCTTTCTAGGTCATGTATGC
>CABFWO010000076.1:13053-43956 GCA_902155825.1 Timema genevievae
TTTCAAAAAAAAAAAAAAACAGCCACATATCCGCCATTCTCAATAGAATACCGGGACTATTTATCCAACAAACTCTTGTAGCATATGTTTAAAAAAAATAAATAAGATTAAAAAAACAATAGATCTCTAATTAATCTCCTCCGTTGAAAAGTTAATTTTCAAAATGCCAATATACCTAATATTTACTCAAAAACTATTAAGATTGCCATATTGTGCAGAAAATTAAACCAAACTTAAATACGGACAACATATTTTTATTTATTCGGTCTATAAAAGTTTTTTGTAAAAATAAACTTAAAAATATTTGTAACTTTAATTCACGTTACCTTCCATATCCCACCCTAATTATTTTTACAAGAGTTCAGAGCAAGAGGATATGAAAACTATTGGTAAATCTCAGTTACGTGTACGAATGAAAATATTCCCCCACTCATCAGGGGCAAAACATCGTCCGACACCCGGATCGGGCCAGTTCCGGGCCACACACGGTCTTTCAGGGCAGTCTGCCTCGAGGTCTCGGTGTGTCGTGTTTCTAACTGTAGATCCAATAGGATAAAAATATCTGCAAATTTTAGCAATAGTGACTTAGGTGTGATAGCACTAGAAGAGGAGGGGGAGACGCGTGAGTCAGTTGGCCTAAAGGAATTTGGCTTAAAAATTTAAAACTAATGTCAGTTAGTCGAATAAATTTAAAATGACTCCTGGACACGAGAATTGGGCCCGGGACCTTTGGATTATCACGCCATTGCACTATCACTGAAGTTCGTACCGTGCTCAGGGCTATTTTTTACTCATAATTTAACTCTCAGTGGTAGAGCATTGTCGATTCCCGTATTTAAGTTTCATTTTTTCTATTTATTAGATTATAATCGAGAAAAGGCCCATGTCCGTAATTATAATCATCCGACCTTCAAGCTTCGCCTTTCATGTATACTTAATCGTATGGCGTTGCTTTCTTTCAAATGTCAGTTAGCCGTAAGTCATTTGGCCAAAAGGTCAGTTGGCCTAAAGATCGTTTGTCCTAAAAGTCATTTGGTCTAAAAATCATTTGGTCTAAAAATCATTTGGCCTTAATAGTTATTTGGCCTTAAAGTTATTTAGTCTAAAGGTCAGTTAGCCTAGAAGTCATTTGGCCTAAAAGTCAGCTGGTATAAAAGTGATTTGCCCTAAAGTCAGTTGGCCTAGAAGTCATTTGGCCTGAAAGTCAGTTGTCCTAAAAATAATTTGCCCTAAATTCATTTGACCTAAATACAGTTGGCCTAAATCCATTTAGCAAACACTTTAGGACAACTGACGTGTGCCCGAAGAGGAGAGTAGAAGAGTTATAAGATTGAAAAGGAGGCTGTTGTTCACAATGCATGAGAAATTGAGCCAGTAGAAAGGAAGTTTGTGACATTGTATCCTCATTTGATGATTGATTAAATAAAGTGACTTTGTATCTTCATTCGATGGTTTATTAAATGAAGTGACTTTGAATCCTCATTTGATGGTTTATTAAATAAAGTGACTTTGTATCTTCATTCGATGGTTTATTAAATAAAGTGGCATTGTATCCTCATTCGATGGTTTATTAAATAAAGTGACTTTGTATCTTCATTTGATGGTTTATTAAATAAAGTTACTTTGTATCTTCATTCGATGGTTGATTAAATAAAGTGACTTTGAATCCTCATTTGATGGTTTATTAAATAAAGTGACTTTGTATCTTCATTCGATGGTTTATTAAATAAAGTGGCATTAGTATCCTCATTCGATGGTTGATTAAATAAAGTGACTTTGAATCCTCATTTGGTGGTTTATTAAATAAAGTGACTTTGTATCTTCATTCGATGGTTTATTAAATGAAGTGACTTTGAATCCTCATTTGATGGTTTATTAAATAAAGTGACTTTGTATCCTCATTCGATGGTTTATTAAATAAAGTGACATTATATCCTCATTTGATGGATAAGGAAACACAGTGTTATGGGTATTTTAGATTGAGGCAGTCAACATTTCATAAGCTATTACTGAAACTGGAGTCCTTCCACTCTAAAATCTACTCAACAACTGATCCGACTCCGAGTCAGGACCGGGGTCGGGGAATAGTAAACAGAACTACTCCTGCCCTGACACGTGACGGTGATGTGTGCACATACGCATTCATTTGTTTTACTAATCGTGAACCTTGCGACGTCCGGCCCGGACACTGCCCTGATATGTGTGGCTATACCTTGACGAAGTATATTTCTGTAATAAATTAAACAATTATTGAATGAAAGGTTGTAAATAATTATCGTATTATAATTTTAATAGTTCTATAATAAATAGTTAATTAAAACATGCTTATCAATATTTTCCGCGAATCACAGTTTAAGAATCATGCTCTAAGCCCTAAGGCATCACCTTCACATTAGACTGGACTGTCGATGACGGGAAGATCGGGGTTCGAATGCCGGTCGAGTGTACTGAGGATAGTTTATTTCCTAGATGGTTTTCCTCTCAGCATCCACGCAAATGTGGGGTACACTTCCTCAAAATTCAACCTTCCTCATCCTTAGCACATAAGCGTAATTAGTACGTATGCATATAGCCCGGAGGATTAGTAAGATGCAGTTATAAAAAAAATACGCTAGTGTTTCAGGGATGAGGAACTTTTTTTTAGCACCACGTCTTAGTACCCGTTCGGGTTATACGCATATGTACTAATTACACTAATGAGTTAGAGATTATTGAGGCTTAATTTAAAGGTAGTGTGCCTTCATTTGCATATAGGGAGAGAGTAAAACCATTTAGGAAAAACCATCATAAATACACCCGGCCGGGATCGAGCCCCAATATCCCCGTCTTCGGAAGTATTGTCTAGTGCGAGTGGAGCGCCTGAGNATATAAGGAACGGTAAATTTGAGGAAGTGTATCCACATCTGCGGGGAAAACCATATACGCGCGTATAGCCCGAACGGGTAGTGAGTCACTGTGACCATAAAAAAAATGTGCGCGTCAAACTGTTGCACATCTTTTGGTGGTAGCTGTTTAGTAAAATGGTGGATTTTGGTGGATTGCGTGCAGCTGGCAAATGAACAGGTTTATCCCCGCCACCCCCTCCCCCACCTTTCCCCCTAAAAACAAACTGTAACCTATTTTTTAACCTCTTCACGTCACGCATACATGTCATTCTTTCGTTTAAGTCCAGTCACACATTGTCCGGAAGACAGCATGTAATTATTTATCTCTGAGTTACAGTGAAAAATGTAAGTTAAAACTCATGGGTTTCGCCCGCCTTTAACTGCGAGTTAATAAGTCGCGGATTAAAATTTAATGTAATTTAATTTGTTTTGTTGAGGGTGTTGTTGGTTTTACTTTGTCATATACAGTAGAGAAAGTTTTGGAATCGTCATAATTTTTGAATTCGACATTATAGTGAATCTTCAGGTTTTATATGTGCCCCCGAGCCCAAAAATGTTGGTTTTACAATTATGTCTGTCCCCATGTATTTCTGCTCATGGGGCCGCAGGCGAGAAGAACAGATGGATTTGGTTCAATTTGATATTTTATATGTTAAATGTTCATAATTCCGGGATTTTTTTTTTAATTTTAATTCTATTCTTAAAATTAAAGGTAGTTTACTAATGATAATTTTTTGAAAGTACCTAATATTTCGAAAATGTCTCAAGCAATTTTGTTTAAAATGAAAATATGTTGAGTTTATAAATAACAGTAGGCCTATTTACCTGTTTGGGGGGGAAATTAATTTGAGGGTATTTAACAGATGACTAATTTTTGAAAATTTTAAATTTTTCAAAAATACCTTATATGTTTTCGTTTAAAATGGTTACCTGAGTAGTTTTACATGATAAATACGACTATGTGTTTGTTTTTATAAAAAATTAAAAAGTTAGATTAGCCTATTGCTTTTCTTTTAATCGTATGGCACATATGATCAGGAGGGACTTTGACATCCATGTTCGGTCGACTTATGTGTAGACTATTAGCCGTTCTGTTGGCACAGAACGTTACCCAGGGTACACCATAGGAGGTTGTGTACACGTCTAACAGCAATTAGATGATGTGATGATAGTTATTATGTAGTTGTGGAGCCGGGGTGAGTCCTAACCTAAATTAATTCCCCTCAAAATACCCAAGGTACTAGCTGGGGATCGAGCTCGGGACCCCAAGGATCGTATTCAGGTGCACTGACCATTACACCATATGGCTGTTTAGTTTACTGATGACTTATGTTTAAAAATAATTCACAAACTGTATTAAAAAGTATGTAAGATTGTGTCATACCATTTATTTTCTCTCGTTTAACATGAGGTTAATAAATATAAGGAGGGTAGTTCAGAGGAGATACACAATCGCCAACGTGGAAGGAGGATTGGGAAAACTACCATTAGCGCACCCAGCCGGAATTCTAGCCCCAACCTCTCCATTAACGTTGAGCGTACGAAGCGAGTCTAACGCCTCGCACCTCTCGTTCATAACTACGAGTAATTGGTGATGAGTGTTGGTAACAAAAGTGATTATATATTTTGTTTTGCTATTTAAATTACACTTTGGACAATGAACATAGCCTATATTATCTAATAGGGCCTATATAGTCTCTTATTCTTTCTCTATCATAAATAAATATATATTTTAAATATTTAGGTCCATTTAAGAATAAATTATTGAGAAAACGAATTGGATTGAAGGCGTTGGTGTAAAATGATGTAGCCATACTTGTATTGTAAAATCAGATAATTATTGAAATTTGATATGTGTTCCGCCTTTCAACAGGTCCGTTATCTTACCAAATTGAGTCCTTCAGATTTTCCAATCAGCAGCTTCCTTCTTTATGTCCTGAGATTTCATCTTCTTTCCTTGTTTGAGGTCACCCAACAGCTGTATTCGTGACCTTCCTGGACCCTATCATCTTGCTTTCAATGACATCACTCAATAAGTAATGTATTCTCATAATGTAATACAACCAGAATGATTCTATTTTCATTTACGCTTCTTAGAAATCATTAGTCACTCGATATAAATCCACTTTATCCTCTCTATTACCGCATCCCATCTCAAAGTTTTACTAATATTATATTCTCCTTAAACCTTTTTTAATTTGATAATTAATTACATGATCCAAAGCTCACTGGACTATGGATTTATAATAATTAAAATTTTACATAAGTTTAAATTTTAAAAGATTAAAAAGACATTATGAATATTTTATCATGAAATAAAATCAAACAAAATCAAAACCAATTTTTTTTAGCAAAATATACTAAACATAAAAGACAACAGTACTAGTACAATGTTACAGATAAGATAATTTTGAAATATGTGTGATAATATTGATGAATACATTGTATCAATAAATTTGAGATAAGCATTAAACACTAAAAATAGGTATATATAAAAAATAACAGTAGAAAATAATTAATAAGAAAGTACTTTGAGATAAAAATAAAAGTTGCGGAAAATTAATTAGTATTAGGCCTATAATAATAAACAATACATGTAAGTACATACAGGAAAATAATAATAGATTCTAAAATGTTTACTGAGAAAAGATGACTTTATTAGAATAATTGTGATTGAAGGCAAGTAGATAGTATGAGATTTAAGTGAAGTATTTTACAGTATTGATGGAGACCTATTTTAATCATAAATAGAGGAGAGGCGGTCAAAAACGTTACATAATTTTGGTATGTTGGGTTTAAAGTTGATCATTGACAAAGAAAAGATCTGTAATGGTTTTTTTAATTTTGTCAGTTGGAATTGCATTATATATTTTAGTCATTTTATTTAAAGTTGAATTTGTTCCAGAGTTTACAGCGTTAAAATATTTATGATATATTTTAAGTGAGCTTCTAGTATCCAGTATCTAGTACCTGACTGAGGGAATTCTAATTTGTGGATACTTTTAAGTTTATTTTTATTTATTTTGTAAGCAAGAATGCCTGTTTGGTAGATAATCAGTTTATCGAGAAGCATTAAATCCAGATATTTATAAATTTCAGTATTTCTATATTCTCTGATAGGTAATTGATATAGTGATCTAATAATTCTATTTTAGAGTGCTGTTAGTCTTTTAAGTATAGATTTGGTTGCAAAACCCCAAATATTACTCATATATATAAGATATGAGTGTACCAAGGAAAAAAAAAGAGTTATTTTTACTGGATTAGTTAATGCATAGATAGGCACATCGGCTTAATGTTCCTGCAATAGGAATTATAGGAATTAGTTTTTTGTTATATTATTTATGTGACTGTCCCATAATATATGATTGTCAATAGTTAGGCCCAGATAAGTAATAGATTCTTCATATTCCAGTATCTCATTTTCCATGATTATTATCTTTTTTAATATTCTTTTGTAGCTAGGTTTTGAGAATAGGATAAGTTTAGTTTTTTAATTAATAGAGAGTTTATTGGTATTAATCCAGTCTAACAATGGAGGGATGTCGGATTGAACATATTTACAAAAAATGTCCGCGGTGTTTTTGCTCCTGGTGGCATCACATGCATCCGTTTTCGAGCGAGAGAGATTTCTCCATCCAGCTCTAGAACGTTCCATGCCTCAGCCAGCTTGCCCACCGTGGACATGAAATATATAGGAATACAATCAAATATTTAAACTGCAACAAGGATCTGTATCGTAGCAACACATTTTTTTATATTAATACTCAGGATACGAAAATATTCTTTAAGATACGAACTAAGATATTGTTTAAAAATATATAAGATATTCTACAGCTTTATTTATTTTGAATATTATACTTGTTTAATTTGTTAAGTGGTATCTAACTTAGATATTTCCGTGGTGTCAATATATTTATGGATAACACGACACCTGTGGGCTGTTGGTGGTCTCAATTTGATATATTACCAACAATCTCTACTAGAAAGCAATAGTGCTAACTCAAAATTGCGATCTAGTTGTTATTTTAGGAACTAATACCTTTAGTACTAGGCTAGAAAACGCACACATTCTTGATCTTTCGTCAGGTGAGTGTTGGTACATTAGCTTGAAATGCACCTTCCTTTTCCTGTGTCTTTATACAAGGATACAAGTACCGAAGTGTCTTCAAATAAGTGAGAAAAGTGAAAAGAAACCATAAAAGAGTGATTAAAAAGTGACTTAAAAGGCGATTAAAAGTGACTAAAAATGAAAAAAAAATATCCCAGCAGTATTAATCATTTATATTATGTATTTTTCTTTGTCCCCTACCAAAAATACCAGTTAAAACCAAAGTTTGACTTAACTTTAAGAAAATTACCAAAATATATTAAAAAATAATTGTAGTTTGAGCTTTTTCTTGAAATGTCTTCTTTTCTTCTTTCAATGCATTGATTTTCTTCCCTCTTTTTATCATCTTTTTTTTTCTTTTCTTCCAGGTAATTTTGATAACTTTTGTGAGCACCTTGGGCAAGATTTAATAACTGTCTTGTAATGGGCACTAGCTCTGGTTAATTACTATGTGGTGCATATTTTGTAGTTAGATATGTACTTAGTATTATGTTATGACATTTGGGGCCGATCTTCTGTGAGAACTCTACTTGAGGAGGAAATCTTTCTTTCAAAATTTGCTTTTCCATGGGAAAGAAATAGGGACGCTTTTACAACTTTACATAAGGTTGGATATTTTAAGTTTTCATCTGGATCATACAATGTGAAAAAATGGCTCCAAAATTCGTCTGCTCTTACACCTTCTTCAATTTAACGAATTTTGTCCTCAAGCTCAAAAGCTTCCACTCATCAATCAACCTATCTTCAGAGATATTAAATATTTGACCATATTTCAGTTATATACAATTAGATATTCCTGGCACCACTAACATCTATTCGCTCAAAACCTTCCTTCTGTTAAAAATTATACCGTGAAAATAAAAATGTTGTACATTAATACGGCTTTGGATCATTTCAAAACAAAACCTGTGTTGTGAACTTTTTTTTTAACATTATAAATAATTAATAATAGAATGATTTTTTCCATAGTACTGTATCTTACTAACCGTCCGAGTTATTTGCTTATGTACTAATTACACTTATGGGTTAGGGATGAGGAAGGTTGAATTTTCCTGAGGAGAGAGAGTGGAAAAACGTTCAGGAAAAACCACCCTCAGTGCACCCGACTGGGATCAAACTCCGAGATCCTCGTTCTTGGCAGTTTAGTCTATTGTCAGAGTAGCACCTTAGACCATGTGGCCACCAAAGCAATAAGCATCGATCAACAATGTAATATCGAGCACAACCATTAGTAGTCTATAAGTTTTTAAGAAAACCCCTCAGTTTCTCATAATTGAGATTCACTTTAAACTTTGGTAGCAAAAAAAACCACAAAAACAAACAAGTGGGCTATTATGCAGCTATTAGATTTTATACTTGAATTCAATGTTTATGGATAAGGTTATTAAGTGATGATCTTCCTTCTTGAAAAACCCTTAAAGCTGGTAAGTAAGTAAGGCTTATAAATTTGCTAAGAAAATTGACTAAAAGTAAAAAAGTGACCCACTGGAATCACTGCTTTATATAGTCGGATAAAAAGAAGTTTTTGTGCTGACATTTATTATTATTATTATTATTATTATTATTATTATTATTATCATCGCGTCTTACTACCCGTTCGGGTTATACGCACTCACGCTAATGTGTAATGGTAGGGTGATTGTGAGATGAAATGGAGGACCTACAGTTTAACGTGGAATCCGAACCACGGTGGAGGCCTGGCATTCCACACATTCACAAGTTGTGATTAATACACGTCTTGTCAGAGGTGAAGGAAGGGTTTGGCAATCAGATATATCTGTGCCGGGACTGAGGATTGAACCCCGGACCCTCAGCACAGAAGTCTGACACCTTACCCCTAGACCACCAGGTCACCCCGCCGACATTTAAAGTCCTCGTTATATTCATGTGTGTTTTTCCGTGTTCCGCGTTTTTCTGCACTCACGTATTATCACTACATCGACACAAATGGGGTAGGGGTGTATTAAGGTAGAATTTAGAGAAAATGTAGCTTCATTTTCGTGAGGGATGTGGGGAAGGGGTAACAATTAATAAAACATCACCTAAGTACATCCGGTCAGAATTCGAACCCCGTACCTGTGGCTACCATGAAACCAGACAAGACGAGAATGACGCCTTTGTTCGCGAGCCACCTGGACCGGATGACTGATGGGTGAGCCAATACAGTTTGGCGCGTGTTACATTTACAAGTGTAGGCCTACAGTATCAGCCGCTAACATTTTCCTTTTGGGTATTTTTTACCTCTGCTATTCAGTGGCGCGTTCTAATCATCAACAAGTTAAATTATACATAATCCAAGAGGGGGTGAACCCCCTCCCCATATTAAAAATAACTAAAAATATTTAAATCAATACGTTATAATGTTGTAAAGAATGACTGGCTAACACCTCCCTCGCCCTATCTCCTACATCACCTAGCCAATAGCTTCGTCAACTTGGCTATAATTTGCCGAGAATCAAGTGGCTTAATAGCGTGCATCACATACCAAAACTCTGTGATGGAGTCATTTAGAAGTCGTAAATTTATACCAACACTACTGCACGTGAATCATTTTTTATTACATATTAATGGAGATAAATAGTTAATATAAGTTCCTAATAATGAACATTGTTGAAATATTAAATTATATTTGGATAAAAACTTCATTTAAAAGGATTTTTGGACCATTTTAGAATGTCCTCACAGATGAGCATTGTGTATAAATCTTCATTCTGTCATAGTAGGGACATACTGTAGCTACTATCAAGAAACTCTGTAGCTTTGTGTCCCGTCTTAACCGTGTAAAATTTCGAGTAATCATTCAAATACGAATGTACTGCACACATTTCTGGCATATCGTAAGTCTTTGCTTTTAACTTTTACTCCTATACCTCGTGCGAGCCGGGAGCTCATTTGGGCCTGTTGTGATGCATGCTCTTAAATCTATAAAACTCTCCAGTAGTTATATTACTTAGTTTAGTATTATAACCAATTATTTGTATTAAAATACATATTTTGTATATTAATACCTAATAAAACATTTTAGGCCCATGTACATATTTATTTCTTTTATTGTGACAGTGACTTTTGTTTTATGTTGGTTTTTTTTTAAATTACAAATTTGTTAATCAAAATGGTGGTTTTTCTAACAAGTTCTCTTTTTATCATCATGACTTGGTTGGTAAGTACAATTATTTTTATAAACTAGCAATATAATTATTATAAATTAAAATCTTGATTAATTAAAATTAATAAATATATACGTGAGGAGCATTATGGAAACCAATCGCTCCATTTCGAGAACAGACCCTGGATCCACCGTTGACTGGATAAAGAGGTTACGTATTAAAAATATATATAATGATTTTGACTAATTTTCTTAAATTTTCTTAAAATCGTTAGATTTAAAAAAAAAATAAGAAACTCGTTTTTATATTTGTTGCGTCAGGTAAAACACCTTTAATTCTTGTGTTTATTCGATCATATTCATCACTCACAGATTTAGCAGAGAAATGAAAGTAAATATCAAATTTGAACAAAATCGGCTTAACTGTTTAGTAGGAACTAAAAAGTATACAGACAGAATATTGACCCAAAAACAGATTTTTTGAAATAAAAGGAGCTGGAAGGGGGGGGTGGAGGGGGTGCATAAACTCTCAAGATAATTTTAATCAATGTCGTAATACTCTCTCTATACTCGGTGTAAATAAAAAGAAGGTAAGAACAAGTTGTTCCAGATTATCTACCATCTTTTCGCACTAATTCGCAACTTGGGGATCCGTAAGTTGTGATTAACTAAAGCGTCGCCTTGGGAAGGCGCGTTGAGACGCCAACGTCAGTGGGAAGTTTGTCCTCATTAGTCTGGACTTGTAATCCGGCCTTTGTAGGATTGGTAAGAGGTAGTAGAAGGGGTGATATGGGCTCTTACAACGTCTACGTAGGAATAACGTCTTCATTTAGTTATTTTAAATAAGATTATTATCTAGTCTGTATAGCGCGTCCTTGTTGGGGAGTTCGTGGAGGTTACAAGTGTGGAACTCGCCCCCTCTATCCCTCCACTTCCTTTTCTCAAAATTAAGAATAATTTCAATGAAAGTTTAAAGTACATAAAATACTACAGACGTGTCGAATCCACAGGCCATTTAAGTAATATCATGCTAACGACCTGATATTCAAAAGGCGTACCACTATACACATTATTTTATCTAATTGGGATATTGAGCGCGCACTTTCTGAACCGACTGATTACATCAGCACACGAGGATTTCTATAACGAGACCGAAAAGGCTTACGGATTTTTATCGCTCAAGAAATATCCGTTGACCCCGGTTGGGTTTGCACCCACGATCCTCGAGCTCTGAGGCGAGCGAGCACTTTACCCCAAGACCACAGAGTTCAACCTATACACATTAAAAGTGTCTCTAAAAAGTACAAAAATAATGTCGTCGATACCTCCTCGTCTCTCCAACCTTTCCCCAACACTATATATCTGAGTACGCCACTGTCTAGGCCAGGGGTACTTGATCTACAGTATAACTTGCATAGAAAGAACCTATTACTGACAGCTATATATTACTCAACTACTTTCACGTATTCATACGTCAAGTCATGTTATGTCTCACTTTTGATATTGTAATACCTACTTCCTACCTACCTTAGCTCAGTCTGTGGCACGTCTGCCTACTGAGTTAAGAGTCCCGTATTCGATTCCCAACATGGCTGAAAAGTATAAAATTAGTGAAATGTGTGTTGCTTCTTTCCCAGTGATGAATTTACTCCCGGGGGGTGGATGTTGTGTTTGTTCTGATTTAAGTTGATTTATATAAATCATGTGTTGATATAATCAGTCGGTTCAGAAAGAGCACGTTAAATATCTTTTAAAAAAACTACAAAATAACATTAATAAAGGGTGACCTGGCGGTCTAGGGGTAAGGCGTCACTTCTTGTTGCGGGTTCGAGGTTCAATTCTCGGTTCCGGCACACATTTATCTGATTGCTAAGCCCTTCCTTCACTTCTGACAAGACGTGTATTAATCACAACTTGTGAATGTGTGGAATGCCAGGCCTCCACCGTGGTTCGGATCCCACGTTAAACTGTAGGTCCTCCATTTCATCTCACAATCACCCTGCCATTACGCATTAGCGTAAGTGCGTATAACCCGAAAGGGTAGTAAGACGCGGTGCTAATAATAATAATAATAATAGTATTAAGGTATTAAGGTATTATTGTTGTTAGATTTATAATCATTAGATCTTACCTTATGAAATTTAAAGCTAGGCCTCGATTTTTTAATAGGTCAATTTAATAAAAATAAATAAACAAATTAAGTCGAACGTAAGCACATGCTCCACTTTTAACATATCCACTTAGTTTAGTGCCTTGATGTAGGCCTACCTTGATTAACAAGAATCTTGAAAACCTCATAATAACACTCATTAGACTCTGGCCATTGAGAATGGACTTGTGGCACCTACGATATTTGTAACATAACCTAGTTGATGCACTGAATGGGTAAGGAAGATTTAATTCAGGACCCTGATATCTTCTTCAGTCTTTATAGTGATAATATTACTTGTTTTAGCTTTCCGCAGTAAGATCCGTGTTTAAGTTCCATACAAAGCGATGCTCCATTATATAACACTCACAAGTTTCTTCCACATCTTCAAGTCCAGTTTGATAGTCAAGTAGTATCTTCTTCTTGTTGAAAGTATCCTTGGCCATTGCTCTCCAGGTCCAGTTTACTAGTCAGTAGCATCCTCTTCTTGTTGAAAGCAGCACTTGCTATTCAGGTCCAGTTTGCTGCCACTAGCACCCTCTCCCGGTTGACAGCATCCTTGACCATTGCTATCTAGGTCCAGTTTGCTAGTCGGTAGCATCCTCTTCTTGTTGAAAGCAGCCCTTGCTATTCAGGTTCAGTTTGCTGTCACTAGCACCCTCTTCCGGTTGACAGCATCTTTGACCATTGCTCTCCAGGTCCATTTTGCTAGTCAGTATTATCCTCTTCTTGTTGAAAGCATCCTTTACCATTGCTCTCCAGGTCCAGTTTGCTAGTCAGTAACATCCTCTTCTTGTTAAAAGCATATTTTACCATTGCTCTCCAAGTTCAGTTTGAATATCAGTAGCATCCTCTTCTTGTTGAAAGCATCCTTGACCATTGCTCTCAAGGTCCAGTTTGCTAGTCAGTAGCATCCTCTTCTGGTTGAAAGCACACTTGACCATTGCTCTCCAAGTTCAGTTTGCTGTCAGAAGCATCCTCTTCTTGTTGAAAGCACACTTGACCATTGACTCTCCAGGTTCAGTTTGCTAGTCAGTAACATCCTCTTCTTGTTGAAAGCATCCTTGACCATTGCTCTCAAGGTTCAGTTTGCTGTTAGTAGCATCCTCTTCTTGTTGAAAGCACACTTGACCATTGCTCTCCAAGTTCAGTTTGCTGTCAGAAGCATCCTCTTCTTGTTGAAAGCACACTTGACCATTGCTCTCCAGGTTCAGTTTGCTAGTCATTAACATCCTCTTCTTGTTGAAAGCATCCTTGACCATTGCTCTCAAGGTTCAGTTGTCAGTAGCATCCTCTTCTTGTTGAAAGCACACTTGACCATTGCTCTCCAGGTTCACTTTGCTGTCAGTAGCATCCTCTGATTGGAATAAGCCTCAGTCATTTCTATTTATGACTTTATCTCCTGTGTACACCGCGTGTCTGTCGCAATTAAACATTCTAAATTCTCTATACATTCTCCAGCTGCAACTTTCACACCACAGTGTTCGGTGGTTCTTCTCACTGGCATATCCTCATGATCTTCTATTTACCAATGTTAATTTCCGCTGCATACTCTCTTCCTGTTTAAACTAGTGTGTTCATCAAAGATTTAAGCTTTAACTCTCCCTTCACCAGTACTATCAAGTTATATGCGTGTTTCAGTGTGCTTATCATATATTGAAAAGATTATTTGACAAAAAAAATACTCTAACAAATGGTGCACAAATATTTAAACTCCAGTGGGAGTGTTATAAATGTGTACTCCATTTACACTTAAATATAGCGACCTCAATAGAATAGAGTTTGGCCCTAACTTATAAGCTTCAACATAATGATAAGCATAATGATTACCTTTCTGAGTAAACGGAGTGTTTCTAAACTTCAGTGGTATGGGTTGTTATAATGCGTGGATCATGATCAAATTAACGTTAACTAGTCAAAGATTCTCAGATATAAACATTTTGTCTCAGATGGAATGAGACCGCCTAAACACCAGATCAATCATTTTGTCTGAAACAGAAACCCATAACCTGACCTCCTTGAATATGATTTCTCAGTCAACTCCAAAATGCAGTTGGATGAGAAGGTAGCAATTGCGGTTGGATTTTTTTTTATGTGGGAAGGAAACAAGAGTAGAATTTGTTGGGTTTATGATATAAATAGAATAGACAGTCATTGCTCTACCAGCACCACCAGTCTTTCACCGTCTAGTTCCATTATAATATCCAAACTATTGATTTAAAAACACACGAATCCTTGCAAAACACGGTAAATAAGGTGACTCACCATATGTATGTCAGTTGAGTTGGATGGGGAACGAACAGCGAATGCTAAGAACAATCCTTCTGATAGCCCGTTCAGCTAAACGAATCGCAAGGGACTGTCGTGTTTTTTTAATGATCGTGAATAATCTAGACTAAAGCTGTCTCAGATAAAATTATTAATGCAGTTTGTGGCACCTCATTTGATTCAATATATTCAACGTATTTTTATTCTGTTCGAGACAGTTTAGCGAGACCAAGTCTCATGCACCAACATTGGTATTTGGCCCTTAGTGAGGTCAAGCTTCATGCAGGAACATTGGTACTCGACCCTTAGTTAGACCAAGCTTCATGCAGAACCATTGGTACTCATCCCTTAGCTAGACCAAGCTTCATGTAGCAGAATTGGTACTCGACCCTTAGTTAGACCAAGCTTCATGCAGCAACATTGGTACTAGACCCTTAGTGAGGTCAAGCTTCATACAGCAACATTGGTATTTGGCCCTTAGTGAGGTCAAGCTTCATGCAGAAACATTGGTACTCAGACCCTTAGCTAAACCAAGCTTCATGCTGCAACATTGGTACTCGACCCTTATCTAGAACAAGCTTCATGCAGCAACATTGGTACTCGACCCTTAGTGAGGTCAAGCTTCATACAGCAACATTGGTATTTGGCCCTTAGTGAGGTCAAGCTTCATGCAGAAACATTGGTACTCGACCCTTAGCTAAACCAAGCTTCATGCAGCAACATTGGTACTCGACCCTTAGCTAAACCAATTTTCATGCAGCAACATTGATACTCTACCCTTAGCTAAAACAAGTATCATGCAGCAACATTGGGACTCGACCCTTGGCAGGGTCACAGTACCATCCAGGGACCTCTCTTTCCGCCGCTGCTCTGAGTGAAATAGAAACACACAGAAGATATCGACCTTTTCATAACGACCTATCAAGACAATCACAGTAGGCCTACGTGTCTGTGGTCAATGAGTGTCACAACAAGATTGTCTGTCAATCGTAGCGCTATTAGATCTCTTAGCACGTCTTACTCTGGCCCGGGGTTCGATACCCAACTTGTTGCATTAAGGGGTGGTTTTCCAATTTGTTTGCAGATGAGTGCTGGTGCAGTCATTCAATATCCACCCTAATCTCAAATTGGATTAACTAATTCATTAGTATGGTTTTTTTAACATCACGTCTTACTAACCGTTCGGGTTGTACGCTTATATACTAATTACGCTAATGTGTTAGGGATGAATAAGGTTGAATTTAGAGGAAGTGTACCCACATTTGCGTGGAGGGGGAGAAAGATAGTACTAAACAATTTAGTAGAAACAATTCTCATTACAGCTGACCGGGATACGAACCCCGCTCTTTGCGTCATCAGTAGTCAGTCTATTGCGAGAGTGACGCTTCAGACCGTTCGACCACCGAAACGGGTTTTTTCAATTTTAAAAACACGAAGTTAAAAAACTAAAACAAATAGCTAGACGAATGTAATGTATTTTTTTCGTACTTATTCGATGTATATTTATTATTTCCGTGCTCCACGTTTTACTACCCGACCGGACTATCCGAATATTTACACTAATGGGGGATTAAGAAGGTAGAGTTTAGCTAAATGTATCCGCCGTTTTGTGGCGAAAGAGTGGATTTAAAAAAAATTGTAGGCCCCTTTATCAGGAGGCCAAGATTCAAATTCAGTCTCCCCATCACCGGTAAACTAGACTAAATGAGCTTAACATTTAGTCCGCGTGGCCACCGATTCAGTTTTTATAAGGTTTGGTTCACAAATTAACAAACAAGGCGGATTGGTGCAAAATTTACACCAATATTTTAATTTACCCATACACATAACATTTTAAAAATTTATTTCATTTTCGCGTTAAGGTGGAAACAAGTTAAGGTCCCTATTTTTACAGTTTTGACAACAAAAATACTTTTTTTTCTGGCCAAAATAAATAAAATATTGTTTCAGTAAATACGTCTAGTTTAATTTCATACGACCCGTTTCGGTGGCCATATGGTCTAGGGCGTTACTATTGTGTTAGGATAGACTGCCGATGACGGGGAGATCGTGGTTCGATTCCGGTCGGGCGGTCTGAGGGTGGTTTTCCCTAAATGTTTTCCCACACTCTCTCTCTATCTCTCTCTCTCCACGCAAATGCGGGTTCACTTCCTAGAAATTAAACGTTGTTAATCCCTAACCCGTAAGAGTAATTATTACATATGCGTACAACCCAAATCAATAGGGCAGTGGAAGACGCAGTGCTACTAAAAAATAAGTTCTTGAATGTTTGTCATGCGCATAGTGGTATTTGAACTTTATAAATGAAGAAAAAATCTCCCGTTAAAATACTGCAATGCTCGTGACAGATATTCAAGCGGTTGAGACTACCATGCGAAGAAGATTAAAATGAACAAGTCTACTGAAGCAATATTTCATTTGTTTATACCTGAAATGTTCCCTTTCCTCCCCACACAAGGACATTGCCTACCCGTGACGTCACGGCACGTCAAGATACATTCTTAAATGATTCTCTAACAATAGTCATACATTGTCAAAATATTAACATTTGAATCTTAAAACAGTTTTTTAACGTATCTTTTTATATCGTCTAAAACTCAGGCTATTTTGTTTCATTCACGATAATGTCATGTAGGAATCTTCCTGCCAGGATGTAGATTAAAAAGTCCGCGAAAATATCTATCTAGAATAGGAAACAAGGAAAAGTTAATTTTGAAATGCGAGTCAATTCTGTCTAGGGGCAAATAGTAGAGTGAGTGCTTATACTCGTCAGAGGAAGAGGGGAAGTGTAAATAGCATATAGACTAAACTGCTTATTTTATTCTCTTTGTTTCTATTTCGTACCTTAAAGTCTAAGTTTAATAGTGCTTAGAGTACTTATTGCGTCAAGTTAAGATGCAACCCGCCCCTAAATATACTTAGAAATCTCCAAGTTGGCAACGCCGTTAAAATCCATTGTTAATTGAGTGTTAAGCTAAAATTGGCCTTGCCTAATAACTGATTGTCGACCTCGGTGGTNCTCGGTGGTCTCGGAGTAATGTGCTCGCTTCGAGACCCGAAGTTCGTGGGTTCCAACCCATCCGAGGTCGACAGATTTTTCTTGAGCGATAAAAATCCGTAGCACAGCTTCCTTCGGATGGGAGGTAAAGCCATATATCCCATGTTGATTGTGGCATGTAAAAGAATCCTGGACACTATGTAAGAAATACCTTTCCCGGCAAAATTGGTAGGCCCTTTCGTTCTCGCTCATAGAAATTCTCATGTGCTGATATAATCGGTCGGTTCAGAAAGTGCACGTTACATTTTTAATCAAAATTAAAATAGATTACTTATTTCCCATTTATGAAGTAAGAAATTGTAGTTTTATTTTGAAGCTCTTTTTATGGTATTAGTAGAATTAACCTAATTAATAGTAGGCCTAATAATTATCGAGTTCATAGCGCTAATTAAATGTTAGTTGTTAATGTTAATTGAGTTGGTTTGTAAGTCTCGAGTAGGATTATGGTATAGATAAACTTTTAAAAATGAATTTATTTCAGGTCAATTTTAGTAGATTTCCAGTGTTATTTTATTTATAGACACGTTTAATAATATCAAAACTAACAGCTGGTGGAAATCATGTATGACTTAACGTAGGCCTAAACATAAATAAAAGAAAATGGTTTTAGCAACTTTTGTAACTGTCAACATAAGTTTCTTCTTATTTGAATGACTGAATCTGACTTTCAGACTACAGTTAAATTTTCATGGGTAAAAATCCTATCTGACATCTATAAAAGTTACTAGATCTACTTTCACGTATTCATACTTCAAGTCACTTTTGGTAGATATTGTCACTACCTATATAATAATAATAATAATAATAATAATAATAATAATAATAATAATAATAATAATAATAATAATAATAATAATAATATAGTAGAATATCATTGTTGACTGAAAAAATATATGGTCTGTACAGAATCCTACTAATGTCTCACCTGATAACGGCTGAAAGTTCCAGTTCTGGAAGTGTCACGTGTGTAGGACAAACACGTCCAGTTTTTAGTTCCTTATGCATTATTTATATTATGTAACTACTTCACACGCCCACACATTCATCCACGCACACCATTACAGTCTCTTCTTCATTAAACTAATGCGTTCAAAACAAACGAACAACGCCAAGCGTCATTGTTGTAAGCTAGACATGGTCCGGTGGAAATTAGAACACTTTTGAAAAGGTGACTAGTCAGGAGGGGGAATTGAGGGGGCGTTAAGAAGTGGTGGGCAGGTTGGTTGTGAAAAGGGGGGAGGGGGAATGTAGGTTTGCCGTAGTCCGACACAAAAATAGTTGAGATTCGCGGCATTTGTAAGATCGATCATTTGGTTACTGAGGGAAACTTTCAGACACCTTCAGTCCCACCCACGTAGTGTGGACGCCTGGTATGCAGGCGCACAAAATCCCAGCATTACATCTGCATTAGGGTGTATCATATTTTACGTGTGTTTACGTTGTCTAATGCGTCAGGCACGCGATAGACTAGATCAAAGGTGAACCCAGCTGCAGTGTATAGTATTATTATTATTACTATCATCACCGCGTCTTACTATCCGTTCGGGCTATACGCTCTTACGCTAATGTGTAATGGTAGGGTGATTTTGAGATGAGATGGAGGACCTACAGTTTAACGTGGGATCCGAACCACGGTGGAGGGCTGGCATTCCACACATTCACAAGTTGTGATTAATACGTGAATGAAGGGTTTGGTAGTCAGATAAATCTGTGCCAGGAACGAGGATTGAACCCCGTAACCTCAGCACAGAAGTCCGGCACCTTACCCCTAGACCACCAGGTCTTCCAATATATAGTAGAATTCAAGTAAGATCGGATTTTGAGTCTACTTTGCGGGAAAATTTTACAAGAGCCTTTTTAAAATTTCTATTCATATTGACTACTCTTCACTTTCCATAGAGCCGGGTGCGCCTTATTTTGTTCATAACTCTTTGCTAGCACGACGAATGTCACTCATGTTTCGAACAACTAATACATTTATAAATGCAGTATAAACTTAAAACACCCACAGAGTAAAATCGGAAAGCTAAATTTATCAAAAAAGTTTAATGATAAATATTTATTATTTTAATAGAAAACAATAAACCTAAACATTTACAGATCATCATTTTACAAATAGTACAAATCACAGATCAAAATACATACTCTAGAATGCAAATGTTTGGCTCAAGTTGTTAAGTTAAGTTAAGTGAATCATGATCAGACATCTATTTTCTTAAGTTAAGTGAACCTTAATGCCGGGATCACGATCAACTTAACTTAAAGTTAGCTTAACGTAACTTAACGTAAAGGACCTCCTCATGTGTTTGAATGGAAGCGATCACGATGCAGTTAACTTAACGTAAGATATGTCCTGGGAGGTCCTTTTACTTTAAGTGAACGTTACTTGAAGGGTATCACATGATCTAGCCAGCCAATCGTTATGCGAGTGACGTATACAGGGCTATTTATTAACTCATTTGTTGGTATTATGACCAATTTTTACTCTTTACCGTAAGTTATAGTGATCAGACATTGAAACAAAATAATTAAACTAAAATAAGAAAGCTAAATTTATCAAAAAAGTTTTGTAATAGATATTTATTATATCGATAGAAAACTGTAAACATTCACAGATCATCACTGTACAACTAGTACAACTCACAGATCATACTCGAGAATGAAGATGTTTGGCTCGAGTTGTTACGTTAAGTTACGTGATCACGCATACGTTCAGTTTACTTTAAGTGAACGTTAAGTTAAGTTAACGTTAAGTCGATCGTGATCCCGGCATAAGTGAACGCTACGTTAAGTTAAAGTTAACGTAACGTTCACTTAAAGTTAACTTAACGTATGTGTGATCACGATTCACGTAACTAAACGTAACAACTCGAGCCAAACATCTGCATTCTAGATTAAGCCTACCTATGTGTTTTGATCTGTGAATTCTACTATTTGTAAAGTGATGATCTGTGAATCCTTACAGTTTTCAATCGATATAATAAATATCTATTACTAAACTTTTTTGGTAAATTTAGCTTTCCTATTTTAGTTTAATTATTTTGTTTTAATATCTGATCACTAAATCTTAAACTAAAGAGTAAACCTTGGTCATAAAACCAACAAATGAATTACTAAATAACCCCGTAGACGTCACTCGCATAACGATTGGCTGGCTATATCACGTGATACCCTTCATGTAACGTTCACTTAAAGCAAAATACCTCTCAGGACATCTATTACGTTAAGTTAACTGCATCGTGATCGCTTCTATTTAAAAACACGATAAGAACCTTTACGTTAAATTGATCGTGATCCCGGCATAAGAGTTGTCTTGGGAGATCTTTCACGTTACATGAAATATAAGTGAAGGGTGTCACGTGCTCTAGCCAGCCAATCACGTTAACGTTGCTGTTTAATACTTCATCTGTTTCGCAAGTATCGTTAATTCATTCGTTAATAGTGTAAAGTTATGCAAGCTAGATTTTACTTTTAAATCATGATTGTCGACGAGTATAACATAACACTAAAATAGGAAAAGCAGAAAGTGCAAAAAAACTAAACTTTGATACAATTAGTTTGAATGATATTTTATTGCAATGTAATTAAATATATCAAAAGTAAACAATAGGCTACATAGGCCTATAGTCACAGATAACACTGTTTACAAATAGTACAGATCAAAGATCAATATTCATGCTCTCGAATGCTTATGTTTGGCTCAAGCTGTCAAGTTAAGTTACGTGAATCGTGGGGCAATGCCCACAACACATATTCTTTCCCGCGTGATTCGAGAGACGCCATTCTTTCTCGCGGGAAAGGATGCGTGTGTAAACCGCCTAAAAGACATACGTATGCAAGCGATTCCGAATCCTACCTTTCCCAACACCACTAATAAAGAGTTCCGGCACTGCTACATTTGAGACTATACTCTTGTACAGTAGGCCCATGACTTCTTTGGTACTGACTGACAGCTCAAGAAGTCATGAGGCTACTACTGTATGTATCTGCAACAATGTATTTTATTTAGTTTCACATATTATTATTATTATTATTATTACTATACCGTTTTAAAAAAAATTGTACAGTCAACATGGCCGTAGCCCCTCTTGAAAGCTGACAATAGAAAGTTAATATTGTATATTTTTGATCTAAACAAAACAAGAAAATACGAGAACATTTAAAAAAATAGTTTGTGATTGTATTTACTATTCAGGAATAAAAGCTGGGCAGAGACTATGACGAAATATTAACAAAGAAAAAAGGAAGTACTTATGAATGTGGGGAGAACTATGGAAGACTTTGAGATTAGGACTGCACCATGAATGATTGTCTCGAGAACACGTCGCAAATGAGTCGGCAAAGAAACAAGAATAAAAGGGTGGGATAAGATAAGAGGAAGGGTGGGTCTAGCTATCAAACAACTTACAGTAAGATATAAAAGCCAAAGTTTTCAATACATTGGCTCAAGTTGGAAAAACCTTTATTTGAAAAAAGTACAATTTTGGATTATCAATCAGGGGTGAGAGCCTTTTCTCAAAGCACAAATTTTTAGGCCTCTAGCTTTATTAGAGAAAAACAAAATCGGCCTTAAAATTATCCATGTTGAAATCACCCCTGACTGAAACCTCACTCCCCCCTCCCCACCCTTAAATCCAACAAACCCCCCTCTCATGTTCTACCCCCATTGGGTATGCCTTTATTTAGTAAGAGCTCAATTTAAAGTTTCAAACTTGGAGTGAGAACGCGCTATGTAAGGTCATAAAAAATATCAAACAAATTTAAAGCACTTAATGTATTTAATCCCTGCCCTTAATTACAGTAAAAACTAACTCAGATAGCTTCTGGAGGCATGTAATATTTGTAAATTTTCTTTAGCTGGGGCCCTCTAAAATGTTGCCCTTGCTACGGCCTTGACATCCTTCAATCTCACCCTTATTCCCTTTCCACTTATTTTGCTTCTAGGCAGTAGGCTATAACCAATGGCTATAACAGCCGGTGCGCTGACGTCATAGAAAAGAATTACCTACTACCTGACGTAAAAATCTCGCGAGAAACACGTGGTTGTGAGTACAATAGACTTTTAGCTGTTTTACCCATTCAAACTTCAAAGCTTGGGGTAGTTAATTTATGTTTTATCGTTATGGCATTGTTTTAATCCTACCGCTCATTGTGATGTTATTATTGTGTATATATAATTAGTAAAATACTCAAGAAAGAAGAACCACATCACTCATTCTGGTGACTCTGACACATTATCTAAAGGTAGGACATACGATCCAATTAGTTCTACATACATTGTAGCTTATTTATAATAGTAAAAATTTATTTGCCTCATTCCCAAAACCAACAATAAAGCTAATTTTTCTGGTTTGCCACTGACACAGGACATCGGGGTTTGAATACCAGCCGAGTATACTAAAGGTGATTTTTCCTAAATGGTTTACTACTTTTTCTCCACGCGAAATCGGGAACATTTTCTCTCAGCTACATCCCTTATTCCTAACCTATTAGCGCGACTAAATATGTTTAGGCTGGATGAGTAATTAGACTAATACACACACACGATCTACAAAATATTACACATTGCTTCAAATATTAAATATAAAACCTCACAGGTGGGCACGCTGGCAAAGGCGTCAACTGAGTTTTTACTGATTTTTCTATATCAAAGAAGTCCAGATTCAAATCCCTGTCAGATAATCTGTCATATTCTTATTATATAAATATTTAATGACATTAAAACGACCTTCACACCGTTAAATTCATACATATATAATAAATAAGTGGTCTCCCTCCCCCACCACCTCCTCCCATCGGCGTTCGAACGTTTTAAGGCGTCGCACAAGTGTTGGACTGGACTGTCGGTGATGGAGAGATCAGGGTTTTAATCCCAGTAGGGCCTAGTGATTTTTCCTAAAATTGTTTTCCACACAAATGTGGGTACACTTCCTATAAATTCAACCTTCTTTATCTCTATCACATTATTATAATTAGTAATCCTACATATGTATGTGTGCACCCTGAACAGGTAGTAAATGTAGTGCTAAAAAAATTATTATGCAAGAACAAAAAAAGACAATAAAATAAACTATTAGCCTTTTTGATTGTGTAGCAAATTTATTATTATTATTATTATTATTATTATTATTATTATTATTTAAAAAAGTATTTTCACTTTTTTTTATTACCACTTCTTATTACTTCGGGCTGTATGCCTGTTATAAAATTAGGCCTACACTGTGTTAGCGACAGGCAAGGCCGTAGCCAGCCAATAATTTCAGGGGGGGTTTGGTGGGACCATCCCCCAATTGATGGAGGCTAGAAAAAATTCTAAATAAAAAACTGTTCTAGAAGCTAACTGAAGTGTTTTTTATGGCAACATTACCCCCAACTATCGGAGGCTATGAAAAATTATAATTATTAAACAGATCTAGAAGCTCTCTTAAGTGCTTTTTTATTGGTACCATAACCCCATAAATGCCGGAGGCTATAAGAAAAATCTCTATATCTAAACAACTCTAGAAGCTCTTTAAAGTGTTTTATGGTAACATGACCCCCTAACTGCCGGAGGCTAAAAAAATGCTATATATTTAAACACCTTTAGATGCTCTCTAAAAAATTTTTTTATAGTAGCATAGCTGTTGAAGTTAAGGAAAAATTATAAATATTAAACACCTCTAGAAGCTCTCTGAAGTGTCTTTTATGGCACCATAATACCCTAACTGCCGAGGGCTGGGAAAATTTATAAATATTAAACACCTCTAGAAGTTATCTGAAGTGTTTTTTATGGTAACATAACCCCTCAACCGCCGAAAAATAAGAACAATTCTAAATATTAAACACCTCTAGAAGCTATCTTAAAATTTTTTTACTACAACATAACACCATAGCTGCCGAAGGCCAGAAAAAATTCTAAATAATTAACACCTCTGGAAGCTCTCTGAAGTGATTTTTATGGTAACACAGCCCCATAATTTGTACTTGTACCTTAATTTTGATATTGTTTGAACCATAAATAAAGCCATATATATTTTGCTCGGAAATTTCAGGGGGGGGGGGTTTGAACCCCGAAAACCCCCCCCTGACTACGGCCTTGGCGACAGGTACTGCATTTGAAATTTATAATATAGATCAGGGCCCGGTCCAGGTGTGCTAGTAACCTGTCTCTGGGACTGACTGAATTGACATTTGGTGAAAATGAGTTAAAGGGTTGAAAAAAGCCGTTTTTTATTTGATTTATCATACATATGCTTACTTTTTTTAAACACTTGCTGTTTAACCTGTGTATAACCTGTTCAGATTATACACATGTATGATAATTACTCTAATGGGGTAGGGATGAGGAAGGAAGGATTCTTGAGGTAATCCACTCAAATTTGCATGGAAGGAGAGTGGAAAACCATTTAGGAAAAATCACCCTAAGTGGACCCGACTGGGATTAAAACTTTAATCTCCCTGTTATCAGCAAACGAGTCTAGCATGAGAGTGACACCCTAAACAATTTGGCCACTAATTTAACTAATCAAGAAAATATAGGAATTATTTGGGATCATGTGAAATATTTTTGTAATTTTAATGAATTAAGAAAATAAGTGATATACTATAATAAATAATTTGCCTGAGGGTTTTTGTTCTTTCATGATAAGCGTTCCTCTCCTGCTAGTTTTGTATCCACTGAACAAATATTTTCAGCTTATGGACTGGTATGGTCTGAGCTAGGTAACCAGTCAGTTGAGCGGTGAAAAAACTGAAAATCATTAACAGTCAAGACAAGTAAGATAAAAGTATTGTTGACTAGGTTAGGTAGGCCTAACCATTTTCTAAAATCAATCACACAATATCTTTGAATGCAAAATAAACTAAGTTTTTTTAAGTGGTTTTTTTTAAAAATAAAACAAAATAAATTAAAGTTAGGGTTTTTCCAGGGTGGGTAAAATAATTATAAATCTACCTTAAACAAGGGCAACACTATGACAGGAATATAAGGAGGAGGAGGGGGGGGTGTTGAAATAACAATAACCAAGTTAAGACTCAAATATAAGTTTATTTCAACATGAGAATACATTCCAGCCTTCAACCCAACTGTCCAGTTGTTGCATGCATGAAAGTTGGAAATTGCACCTATATTTAGTCTCCAGCACAAACATAAACTGGAAGCTGGGTTGGCTGATTAAGGTAATTAATCAATACAAACTCGTTGTGTTTTCTCATCTCCTGACAAAATGTCATGAAAATTATAATAAGCATGCAGAAGAAAGTATTAAATGATTTACAATCTATAACATGACAATCATAACAGTATATCACAGTATTCTATGTAGAATATAATCTTAAACAATATAATCAACAACCACAATCGAAGGCGCTTGTGAGAATTCGCTTACATGCCATCTAGTGAGTAAACTCTAGACTACACTTGTACAAATATCAACACCGTTAAGTTTCATCATACAAGTATTACTGCATTAAAACATGACTTATATAGCCTCTATTAAATTGGAGCTTATTTTGTGTATAAAAAATCAATGAGCTCACAACTTTTTTTTTTATCCTGGCTTCATAGTTCTATCCATAACTACTTTATAATAAAGCAGTACTTTATATATAATATATACTATTGCAGTCTTGGTCCTTTTTATACAAATAAATACATCCTTTTAGTTCCGTGTGAAATTTGATATCAGTCTCTGTTTTTCTGTTACCTTCTAGTTTCGCTTTGCACAGGGAATTTTGAAGATCTTATCAAGAAGATAACAGATCAAGAAAATGATACCAGATCTCGAAAACAGGAACAACTAGACATATAACTTAATATGTTAACTTGTTCTCATAATTAATTAACACATTATTTTTGGTATTTCAGTCACTATAAAAAAACGCGTGCATTTATAAAAATAAACGAGTAATTATTGTTTTTTACTGTGACTGACTTGGAACATTACTAGGTTAATGGTATGCACATTGTGCAAATAACTGCCATTTCCTTCTCTTTAAAATATAAATAAAAATATAAATATAAATGTATTTTACTTTACCAATAAACATTGTTGTAAACTTTTTTTTTCTAAACTGAAATATTGTATAAATTATATACATTCTCTTAATTATTTGGTATAAAAAGTAACAAAATAAATACAACCGAAATCTAACTAATATAATTTCATTGTTGCATCTATCGTCGAGCTTCGATTAAAATAACATGAAATAATAATAAAAAAAATCGTAACGTAATAAACGTTTGAGTGGAATTTTTGCGAGTGGTTTTTTATTTGTTTATTTGAAGAGTTGCCTGGCATAGTACCATATGCGGAAGAAGTACTCGTCCCGTCGAAGCAGGCAACCGCGTGCGTACGAGTGAATGTCTGCGTCCATCCCGGCCTCCCTCATCCACGACGTTGTGGTTTCCGTGCTGAAACTCAGTGTAGGAGCGGTCGTGTCCATCTTTTCCACTTCTTGCTGCTCCATGTCTGTGCAAACAAACACATCAGTAGCACAAACATTCGGAGAGTTAGTGGGAAACCATTTAAGAAAAACCAACCTCAGCACACCTTACCGAGATCAAACCACAATATTCCTGTCATCAGCAGTCTAGTCTATTATGAGTGTAGCGCCTTAAACCATGAGGCCACCTAAACAGGTTACTGTCCAATTTTCATAGGGAGAAACTTATTTGACTAATATAAACATTACTAGATCTACTTTCTTGATATTCATTCATATGTCAAGTCATGTAATCTTCAGCCGTCACTTTTGATAGATATTACTAATGTTGGCCACAAAAAGATATGTTTTTTTTTAATATCCTTCCTATGAAAATTAGATTGTTCTTAATCTATTATATTAATAAAATAAGAGTTTGTTTGTCTTTCAGGAGCATCGTGCAATATTTACCTTATGAAGAGGTCTGAAATCTTAAAGTTGGTTGCCCATGTGCATGATATGCACCTTGAAACCGGAATTTTACCATTTTATTTACTCTTTTTTTAGTTAATTAAAAACTGGTTTGGAAGCAATAAAATAAATGTTTATTTTTTCTGTTTGTTTGAAGCAACGCCAGGTACTTCTGCTAGTATTTAATAAGGGTGTGTGTGAAGCTTCGTAATGTCAAAGTCGAAGCTCAAATCTCCTTTGCTTTAAATGTGATGCACACAGTAACCTTTGTATCTTCGAAACATTTCAAAGGAAGAAGAAAACTTCTCTATATTATGAACCAATTTGAAATATCTCACTAAATATGACAAATTTCAACATACAAACCAATTTTATAACAGCTACTAAAGATTAGCTTAACATCGACTAGTGATTAAATGACATCTGTAACTAAGCATGGATAAATTCAGATATTTCATCATTTAGTGTGCTATGTTTTTATTATCTTAATCTTTTTATTTACCTAGATGATTTAAAAATCGAAAGTAGTTTTATGTGACAACAACAAAAACTTTATCTTCAAATTTATGTTGAATGCTTCAGGCTTTGACTTTACTTATCATTTTAAAAAGTAACTGTTGTTCACCCCTAATAATTAAACGTGTGTTATATCACTGGAATGAGTTCTCACCTGTTGGCCTGAGGACTTTGAAAGGCTCCTCCGACTCGAGGGCCTCGCTGGCTCCAACTTCATTGCGGGCGTATATCCTTATGAGGTACTCATGATTTTCCTGCAAGCAAATTAGCGTCATATAGAAGATAAACCAATATTGAGACAATAATAATGCTAGAATGTGTTCAAGCTTTGATGATAGCTTAACACTGTTGCAATATTTACTTTATTACTACTATATATGTCTGTTTCTCAAACTTTTTCTGGTCGTGTACCCCTTTCGGAGTCATAGCCCAACCAAGAGCTTACCCCTGCACATACTAGTGATGTTATGCATCGCACACAACCTGAATGCTCTGAAGGACAATTAGGCCCACTCATGCAACTGCTAGTGATGAGGAAGGAAAATCCAAAATATATTTTTAATGTTACTTTATTTATTTCAAGGGATCCATAATTAACAGAACAAAAGTTTACACTACCTGAAGATCTTTGATAGTGAGTTTCTGTACTCCAACCTTCACCCGTCCCACCTCCATCCACATGGTCTTCCTTATGTCACGTATAGCAATGGTGTATCCTTCCAAAGGCGCTCCTCCATCTGACTCAGGTATGCCCCACTCGATGATAATGGAGTTGGGGCCGATGCTGCGGATCTCCAATGGCGCGGTGGGCGGGGATGGAACCGCTGTAAGGGAGTGAAATTAAAATATATTTTTAGTCACTGCGTATCACTACCTATATGGGTTGTAAGCATATATGTATTAATTATGCTGATGTGTTAGGTATGAGTAAGGCTACATTTAGAACAAGTGTACCCCATTTGCATGGAGAGAGAGAGAGAGTGAAAAACCGTTTAGGGAAAACCACTCAATACACCCAACCAAGATTCGAATCCATATTTCTCTGTAATCTGTATTCCAGTCTATTGCGAGGGTGATGCTTTAGACCATTTGACCACCGAAGTGGTTAGTATTATATTAATCTATTTATTTTTGTTGCTTCACAGGGCTATTAGTGACTGGTACCTACTGAAATCAAATAACCATACCGTACTTTTATTTAGAAGTGTTGTTAACTGAAAAGTGATTTTTTTTATTCCAGTGTTGAACGTACTTGCGTGAGTCTTGAGACTGACGAGTTCGGTAGAGGCCGGAGGGCTAAGGCCTATGGAGTTCTCTGCACTCACTCGGAAGAACCACTCTGATTTTTCCTTCAGGTTGGCTATGCAGTGCTGCGTCACCGACGGCTCCAGTGTTACCACCTTGGTCCACTTGTTGGAGGACGATTGCCTCTTTTCGACGATGTATCCTGGGAGGGACCAAAAAACAGGCATACAGCTTTAGTCATATAACAACAATTTTAGAATACAAGGGGGGTAAAATAGTTATTTATATGATGGAAAACACCTGAGCTTTCAGTTATAAATTTTAATCATCTTGCTATTTAACCTTTTTAGTACCATTAGCTGATATTATAGAATTTCCAGATTTGTGCTATTTCTGGCTTTGCCCAATAAATGTAGGAATTACTTTACTATATATGGTAATATACCCTGATTTTGGTTGAAAGAACAGTAGAGAAAATTCAAACAGATTTCTTTGCGGCCAATATTGATAAAATTGTTCTATATTATTTGTGTTATTTTATAGGTTTTGATAGTATCGATAAAAAGTGACAGCTACAGATAACATGACTTGATGTATGAATATATTAAAATTGTTTTAGTAGTTTTACTAACTAACTTTTACTGTTCTTCCTACCAAAATAATACTTTAATTACTAGATATCAGGAATGACTGTTAATACTCTACTAGATATCAAGTATGACTATACTATACTAGCTATCAGGTATGACCATTACTACTTTACTAGATATCAGGTATTTGTTTCCATTTTGTATGAAGAACATGACAGGATACGTTTGGTTAGGCCATGGCCCCCAAAGGGCTATGCGACTGGCAGAAGTCTGTGAAACACTGTTTTAATTTAATTTCATGCTGTGATGTGATCAACACATAACCCGCAAGAGTCGTTTGTTTCTAACGATTTATTGGTTCAGACGGGCCCTCCCCCACAGTACCTGTTAGCTCGGTCCCGCCTGTGCTGGTAGGTGGGCCCCACTGTATGGTGACGCTCTTGCTGGTCACATCCACCACTGTAAGGTTGGTTGGGGAAGATGGGGCACCTGCCACGAAAAAAACAAGTTGAGTATAATAGTAAATAAATTTTCACACTTTGGTGGTTGTTGGTGCTAAAGATCAAGGAGAAGGGTGGGGGTGCAATGCCCTCTGTAAGATGATGTGTTCCCCTCTACTAGAGTAACTATTAATAAAAGAATACTATTGATAAATAAAAAAGGGAACTATTGATAGTGATAATGTATAAGGTCAACCTCGATGATCTTGGAGTAAAGTGCTTGCCTCAGGACCCAATTTTTGTGAGTTCAAACCCAACTGGGGTTGACATATTTTTCTTGAGCAGTAAAAATCTGTAGCATAACTTCCTTCAAAGGGGAAGTAAAGCAGTTCATCCTACTTAAAAGAACCCTGGAAGGTATGTGAAACTACCTTTTCCAGCAAAATTAGTAGGCTCTTAAGTGCTCGCTCATAGAGTGTGTGCTGATATAATCAGTCGGTTTAGAAATTGTACATTAAATATCTTAAATAAATAAATAATAAGAGAAATACATAATGTACATTCAAATATTCATATTTTTTAGTCAAAATTAGTGAGACTTGACTAGTGTAATTAAGAAATATTAATAGGTCTACTTCACATTGCCTGCCCACTCTTCCCCC